>JAVYIG010004247.1:0-168098 GCA_035222895.1 Strongylocentrotus droebachiensis | reverse complement strand
CATGTGAAAATGTAAATACATTTAAAACAATGCTAAAAACACATCTCTTTAAGTCTTGTTCCTGAATAGCTCTTTTGACCTTTTGCTTTTTAAAATATTTTGTGTAGATTACCGTAGGATATTATTAATTTATGAATTATTTGTATTTTGGTTGTAAGTGATTTGTAATTATGTACATGTATTATTTTCATTTGCAAAGTTTTAATGGTAATTTAAATTGATATAATTTGTAATGCAATTTATTTTCTTCTAAACCGCTTAGAGGCAATTTGCAATTTGCGGTATACAAATATCTTATTATCATTAATTATTATTATAAGTAAAGGAATATCAGGACTCTTGTTAATTATAGTGTAGAAAAGGGTGTAGACCAGTTAAAATTGTGCATAGCAGTTTCCAACGAAGGAATATACATGTACAGTGCGTCCCAGAAAAAACGAAACCGAGAAGTATCGATGTTCTATCATAACTTAATCACAACTATAATTAATGAATGATACATATTTGGAAAGCTTAGAGTCCCCTCTTTCAGTTGATGCTACTCAGATGATGCATATTTCACGCACGAGTGATTAAAATCAATTTGAAGGAAGGAAACTGAAAATACATTTGGCGGGCGGTATCTGAATTTCGAATAAAAATTCACACTTCTAGAAAGTTGAGTTTCTGCCCTTTCATATGACACCTCAATCAGGAAAATGAGCGAGGAATGACAAAGTTCTGTTTGTTTAAAGTAGTGCTTGCATTTCCATAATTTTATTAAACGAATTCGTTTTCACTGGCTGCCTGCCGTATCAATAAACGCAAATTAACAAAAGACTTAACTCCGTTTCGTTGACAATCAACCGTAGACGAGAGTCTTCATGCATGGCTAATTGTCAACGAAACGGAGTTAAGTCTTTTGTCAAATCTGATTTTTGCTACGGCAGTCACCCAGTGAAAACGAATTCGTTTGTTAAAATTATGAAATGTAAGGGCTACTTTAAACAAACAGAACTTTGTTATTCCTCGCTCATTTTTCCTGATTGAGGTGTCATATGAAAGGGCAGAAACTCAACTTTCTAGAAATGTGATTTTGTTTTCGAAATTCAGATACCGCCCGCCAAATGTCTTTTTGGTTTCCTTCCTTCAAATTGCTTTTAATCACTCATGCGTGAAATATGCATCATCTGAGTAGAATCAACTGAAAGAGGAGACTCTAAGCTTTCCAAATATGTATCATTCATTAATTATGGTTGTGATTAAGTTATGATAAAACATCGATACTTCTCGGTTTCGTTTTTTCTGGGACGCACTGTATAATATCATATTTTGGTATCTTTGAATGGAACAGGTTTCCTTCCCTGTTTGGAAAGCAATCTGACCTTTGACCTTCAAGACTTTTGTGACGGTGTCGTGACCTGCCCCAAAGGGGATGACGAACTCTTTTGCAGTAAGTTATATCATATTTGGCAGGAAACGACAGCGGTTCTAGAGGACTTGTGTTGTTGGTTGTATTTTCACGCCTAGTTCTAAAGGGTTTAGTAAACCCCCCTCCCTCGATATTTACAAGACCCCCCCCCCCCCCAACAGATATGTTGTTGAATACTACTTCTATTAATAGAATCTACATTGACATGATATTTTGTCTCTAAAGATTTTTTCTATTACTTTATTATTTTCTGTCTATGTTAATCTACTTCAGTATATGTTGGTAACATTTATTTTTTTGCATTTCGTTTTCTATTTCGTATTCTTTGTTTACTTGATTGAAATTGCTACATGTGTTTCCACTCCATAATACACCATAGAGCTACGTGCACATTCACCATTTGCCACACAAACATTTTTTCAATAGATTTTGTTATTGATTCCAAACAATACCAATTAATCTTAGAAATATAATACAGTTGTTTTTCATCTTGACATGAATTCAAAACAATTTCATTACATAGATTGTACGAATTGATGAAAAAAAAAATGAAATCAGTTGTAACATA
Source organism: Strongylocentrotus droebachiensis (assembly GCA_035222895.1). Taxonomy (NCBI): domain Eukaryota; kingdom Metazoa; phylum Echinodermata; class Echinoidea; order Camarodonta; family Strongylocentrotidae; genus Strongylocentrotus; species Strongylocentrotus droebachiensis. Next base: position 166,119 of record JAVYIG010004247.1, on the reverse strand, counting down.
AAAACAAATAACCCCATCCGACCAAACACACTACTACCCCCCCCCCCCCCCCCACCCTCCCCCGCCGCCATGCGACACACACAGACAACACACACACACCACCCGGCACAACTTCCACATATATACCACATACACACACACACACGCGCGCACACGCACACACACCCACACACCACAACACACAATACACACAGAATATACTCACACAAAACACTCACAAGCTCATACACCCAAGATCGTATGAACACATTTTTATTTTTAATTACTTAAAAAAACTCGATGCTAGGTTTTTATCTTGGTATAAAGCACACTTTAACTCGTTTTTTTTTAAGGTTTTCATTTGCTTATATTGATCTTACTCCTCGTGTTGGGTTGAACTAAATGAGAAGAATATGGGCCAACCTGTTTAATATTTTTTAATCGTCAGTTTCTTTATCATCGAAATAAAAACAGAAACATAATTTTATGTACATATGGAACAAATAATTAAATCCAATTGGTCGACCGGCTACCTACTTGCAGGGCAGCAGCAAAAGAAATATATATATATATATATATATATATATATACTGGGACAATAAATAAAAATGACATACATATTGCAACTTTTTTAGATTTTTGTTTTTTACTTCAGAATAGTGATAACAATAAATTAAAAATGTCTTTTCCTAAGTATATTTTGAAAAGTTTGTACTCGACGCTTATCTTGCCTTATCTTAACTATGGCATACTTGCATGGGGGAATTCATTTAATTACCAGTTGGACACATTATTGATACTTCAAAAACGCGTCATACGAATAATCTGCCACACTAATAGGTTAAGCCACACTAATAGTTTATTTTTAGAAAATAAAATATTGAAAGTTCATGACCTGTATAATTTCTTTTTAGGCTGTTTTATGTTTAGATTAAATTCTAACGAACTTCCTCATGCCATCACGTCGACATTTCAAAAGAATCAACAAATCATAATTATCCAACCCGACAGTCTTCCTTTTTTCACTTACACAAACTGAGAACTTACTAAAACAAAAAACTTTGATTTATACTGGTCCTGTGTACTGGAACTCCTTAGACATTTCGCTCAAACAGCTGCCAAGTTTAATTACTTTTTAAATATCACCTGAAACATAAACTTCTACTCCAGTATGAAAATGTTTAAGGTCATCATGATAGAGACCATCGGTATTATCAACACTTGTTGGCTGGCTGCACCACACACTCGTTTTTGTTCTTTTGTTTTGTTTTTGGTTTTATATATTATGTAAAAAATGTATTATGTAAAGGGAACCTTAATTACAAGCATAATGCTTCCAAGGTTTCCTCCTCATTACTGTAGATAATTGTTAGCATCATATGTATTTTAATGACTTGCCATTACATCGTTTGAATTACTGTTGTATCAATCGAATATTATGTACATGTTTTGTTACCTTGTATATGCCTTACTTTGTAATTCTTTTCATATGCAGTTAATGTGGAAATAAAACCTAAAAAAAAAAAAAAAAAAATAATAATCTTGCCCCTTGTGGATCCACCATTAATAATACGTGTATATACTCGTAACATTCGTAAAAAGATTTGATAACAGGATTTGGGCAGCACGAAGGCAATTATGTGTCCGACCAACTTTGGAGCACTGATTGTTTAACCTAACTTGGGTTATATATTATCTAAATAGGGTCAAAGTAGAGAACGACAACTATCAAGGGGACAATGCATTATCATAGTTGGTTTTAAAATGCCCCAAAGGATTTGATTACATAATTACCCTCTTGTGAAGTTGTACCTATACGAATAAGATTGTATCAACTGTTGTGTGTTTCTATGTTTTACCTGATTCTGAAAGCCGAAGGATGTATTCCCGGATACGTCCGGTGTCTCAACGAATCTGAAAGCTGCATCAAATTACGATCAGTCTGCAATGGCCGCATGGACTGCTTAGATGGGAGTGATGAGTTACTTTGTGGTATGAAAAGCCAATGATACTATCACTACTAATACTAGTAAAGCTGTGGTGCTATTAATACTACTACTACCACTACCAGTATACCACTACTACCACACCACCACCACCATCGCTACCTCTAGATGATGTTAATGATGATCATGATAATGAAAATTGTGATACTGGCCACAAACAATAACGCCAACAACGAAAAAAGCTAGGCCTTCCTTAAAGGTAATACAAAGTTTTGGGAAATTTTGAAAAATGGGTTGATAGTGATTCTTTACAATTTCGATATATTTGGATGCCCATGTGGATGTATTAAAAACACCAGAAATTTTAGCCCCTAAAACACTTCTGCTTTCGAGAAAAATTGAATATAAAGATTTACCGGTGCTCCCGGTAAATTTGGATAAATTTCAAAAAGCTCCTACGGCCGTACAATGGTAGCTGCGACCATGAAAATCTCAGAGTATGTAGCTGTGGTATATAATTTCCGAACGAGAATAGCTAATCGGCCGATTTAATTCAATAAACATTGTTTTATAGCTTAATTAATATCTTGACCTTGAGAGGGAGCTATTTAACATAAAGTGTTTATTATTTACAATTTCATAATTTTTGGGTCGATTTCGACCTCGACAACAATTACTGAATATTGTATGACCGTATATGCTTCCAATATGTTCATTTGAACCAAATTCATGACCCCATACCAAAACTTTGTATTACCTTTAAACTTGTATTTATTTTATTTTTCCTTTCATATTGTGTTTTTAAACATTAAATAAAATTAAAAAAACACTTTAATCAATCTCTTGAAATCATTTCTTTTGAATATATTGTACGACGGCACTGACACGATATTCAGCGTGAACCCCTAAAAGTCAATTGTTGTGTATTTCATGTGAAGAAGAGGGCATTTATTTCACAGCTATTCTGTTTTCATTGAATAATAATATTTGTTTTATTAGGCCAGGTGAACTACCTTCCTGTTCCTCAAAATGTTCGGATTGTACATCATATGAAGCTAGCTGCACGGTCTACGGGGGAGAGGGCATCGATGTAAACAGTTTCAGTCATGCAGTGAGAAAACTGTAAGTAAATGTAAATGATATCAAGCTATAAAAAAAAACGAGAATTGTAAAGTCATCCGGTCCTGATTCTTTTTTCAAATTCATTCAAATTCAAATGAACATTTATTTTCTTCCATTCAATTTGACAAACATATTTGACGTCTGTTCAAACAATACATTGTATACGTAGGATCATGAATATAATGAAAGAACTTGTATTACAAGGAAGAAGGCGCGAAACCCGATAAGCAGAGCTTGTGATGGGTATGCCCGAATACACAAATACATAATATACGTTATAAATAGAGGAGAGGAAGAAATGAAGAAAGGGGTAGGCAAAGAGGAGAGGAGGATAGAGAGCTTGGAGAAAGAGAGATAGAGAGAGAGAGAGAGAGAGACAGACAGACAGACAAAAAGAGTGAAAGAGAGCCAGTGAGATAGAGAGAGAGAAAAATATTTGGCTTAAGAATCGGATTTCATATGGAGGGATTTGTGTTTTTAAATTTGTCTGATGTGCTTTTATTTTTCCTTTTTTTTTATGTTGTATTTTGTTTAGGATCATCAAGGGGAATTCTACTCATTATACAGACTTTCCATCGATCATTCCATATCGTCCGTTGTTAATGCAGCTGTAAGTTCAACTTGTTCTCATAATCTTTCATTTCAGTTCATATTCTACTTCTTATTTCCCGTAACTCATCCTTTTTAAGGACTTTACTACGATAACGGTAATGATAATGTCTAGCTCTATATTAAAAAAAAAAAAATCGAGTGCGCCAAATAACATGATAACTTTGAACTGAATGGTGTATATATACAACTGAACAATGTTGACTTTTTCGGGGATGCAGTTTTCATTTTTTTTTGTCATCCCTTCTTGTTTAATACTTTAAGTAATAAAATGTAATGTGATTTTGACTTGCGATTGATATTTCACTTTATTCTACAATTATTGTCACAATTGTGTAAGTTTGCAGGTATGATTTTGGTTTTACTTGAATGTATTCAAGGACAGATGCTGACGTTTACATTCAGCTAGAGAAAATCGATAGTAAAGGACAAATAACATTTATGGTTTTGATAAAGCCTCGTGTGCGTATATCTGCACTTTACTAAACTTGTTATCTTTTTTCTTTTCAGAACAATGACCGACAGCGGGATCAGTGACATTGACTCTTCTGCTTTCGATAGCTTCAGCAAACTTATCAAGCTGTAAGTCTGCTTTCATATTGTTATTGTCGCTTAGCGTGAGTCCTTCCATTGAATAGGAACGATTGGGGGAGGGCGGGGAACGTAACCCTTGTGCCAGGCGCGGATCCAGGATTTCTTAGGGGAGGGGGCCCAACTTTTTTTTTTTTTTTTGCTCCCGAAAATTTGAAAATCGCGCCGGCCGAAAAGTCGCTCAGTGGGGGGGGGGGGGGGGGGGGGGGGGGGGGGGGGGGGGGGGGGTAAGCGGACACTTTTTTTTTTTTTTTTTTGGAGTCCAAAAAAAAATCGCAACGACTCAGCCAGCCGAAAAGTCGCTCAGTGGGGGGGGGGGGGGGGGGGGGGGGGGGGGGGGGGGGGGGGTAGTGAGCACATTTTTTTTTTTTTTGGTCCTCGAAAATTTTAAAATTTGCACCCCCCCCTTGAGCGTCAGGGGGGGGGGCCCAACCCCAAAAAAAGGTAAAAATCGCGTGATTTTACATGATTTTTTTCTCAAGGGGGGGGGCCCGGGCCCCCCGGGCCCCCCCCCTGGATCCGCCACTGCCTTGTGCCCCTTTCTAGTTCAGCCACAGCAAATGACAATGGTAACTAAAGATTTAGTTTGTAGCGAAGGATTATGCGCGATAGATCTTTAATTCATATCATTACGGGATTAAAAGTATAATAAAAACGTCTCATCTTCTTTTTATTGTAGAGAATAATAATAATAATAATATTCAGCTTTTATTTATCGCTTAATACAATATCTCTAAGCGCTTTACACATATACTATTATCCAGGTCAGAAGATTGGTCTACGTATTTTCAATGGCGTATCAGGACATTTACCCCCTGGAAAATCATCCCCGTGGGTAATTGCCCAGAGGGTAATTGTCCTAGAACCTTCCAATATATATGATGAGCCACGTAAGCTGTTACTTTGTTTAAGTTTGTTCAGTGGAAAACCCTTGGCTGGGGTTGTAACCTCTGCTACCACTTTGAAATAATGAAAAGGAAGATAACTGTAAACATGCCAAACAAATCATTTCCCTGTGTCACATTGTAAGAAAAATACACCAAATGCTTCAAAATTATTTTACTGTTTCGGTGCAAGATAAACTCATACCGATGCTAAAAGGGTTGTCATGGAGCTAATGTAGACCTAACATAAGTAGTTTCCCAAACCCACTGTGTTGCACAAAGCAATCCTTCGGTCATTGGGGCCCCAGAGTTTTGTGCTAAATTTCACGTCCGGCAAATGAGCGACCGTGCAGAGACTCAAAGAGAGCAACCGTAGTGTTTGAATTTAGGAAAATATTACTTTTTTATGTATAGCCTGAGGTCAGCCCTTTTTCTATAACATTACTAACGCATATTGTTTCTTTCTTTCTTCATCTCCTTATTTTATACAGTGATTTGAATTCCAATGCAATTCCTCATATGGACTTTCTTCCGATGTTGCCAGCATTGGTTGATTTGTAAGATTTGTCATATTTTGGTCATATTTGTCATATTTTTCTTACCGGTGGTACCGATGCATTATTTTGATCCCCATATTAGAGGAAGTGTGATAGCCCGTTTTTTACGCCACCCTGTAAAGTTCTCTTTTTCTCATTTAAAGATATCATTTTGTTTTATAACAATTTACAAGTGAATCGGAAAATGTGCAAGCACGTGTATCGCAAATGATTATGAAAAAAAGCGCCAGGACGGCTCACTCCCTTCGCCCTCCTACATTATTTCATACACAATGCATGTCGGGTATTCAAATTGACAGTAAAGTGATCCTTACTAGGAAGCGAATTTAGTGTTTAAGTATTGAACTCCTATGATGAGCTGTAGATTGAAATATCCGAACACACTAGACATGTAAACCTTTATCACTTATATACACATACTTTGAGACAAATTCATATCTGCAGACTTTTCTTTATGCTGAAAGCAATTAACCATCTTTTCCTTCACCTTAGGTATATCCAATACAACAGGATTTCTCGCTTAGATCCTGGGACCTTTAGAGAGTCGTCAGCATTGGAGAGATTGTAAGTGATGATATATTACGTATACTATATGATGCACTTAAAGTCACCGTATACTCTGCGAAATACTGAAGAGATGATGTTGTATCACGTGATGGTATAGTTACTGTTAGAATATACACACTGTAAGATTGCAATACGTTTTAAAGTGACCCCTGATAAAAAAAACATACTTTGCCAGTTCAACGAGGCCGTATTTGTGATAAGAGAAATATGGATATATACTCACAGTATACTACAGTATACTTTTCACCGCTCCATTTATTAGACACAGTATTATTAAAGGAAATTTCATATTGGCAGTTCCAAACGCTTAGGACAATATACAATGCAAATTATGTATTCCGTCCTCTTACCAAAACAAAATATTCTTTTAGATTGTTAAGATCTCAGGCATTCTTTTTTTGAAAGAAAATGTACCTGAATTTTTCCCTTTAATTTAGAATTCCCCGACTAACTGTATTAAATAATATTGCGGCAGTAATTTCTAAAAATCTTTCTGTCACAGATACTGCAATAATAATCTGATCACGTCCCTCGTCAACGGTTCCTTCAATGGCTTGGCCGCTATCCGATTGATGTAAGTTTACCTTGTTCAATTGTCATTCACCTTTTTTTTTAGGTTTAATCACCTAATGGTTATTGAAAGGATACATACATTTTGCATCAGTGATACAAAATCAATAGGTAAAGTGGTTTCTTCACTTGGCTCTCGATCATCTGCCTCTGTAATAGTCATGGGAATCAACATTTGTTCCTTATACCAAACGATGTTTTAAAAAAAATCGAAACGTCCAGTTGAAAACTTCTAGTCCGGAAAAGGGTGCACTTTTGATTTGAAAACAGTTTTTCAAAGTTTTACAAATTTCACATTGACATCAGTTTTCATCATTAATAATCTTCAATTACAGAATTTTGTCAGGGAATCTGATCAGCGTGATAGAATCGGATGTCTTCAGGAATCTGACAATGGTGGAAATGATGTAAGTTTTGCACAGTTTCTTTCTACAAGTAAAGTCTTAATTTCAATTTTCTCCAAGCATACAATAGTTTAAGCAAATGCACAAAATGATGGATACATAAGTAAGACAAAGAAAGGTTCAATGAAAGACAAGATTCTAGTATTTAGATAAGTTGGACTTGCCTAGATATATCAATAAATGAAATAAACCTTTCTTGTTGCGTAAAGATTGTTTGTTCAACTTCAAAAAATTGCAAACTATTCAAAATTCAGCGGCAAGATTAGTGACCCGAACTCGGAAATACGAATCAATTACTCCTGTACTACGAAATCTGCATTGGCTTCCTGTCCACTCCCGTATTTTGTTTAAACTATTAGTTTTTGCATACGAATGCTTTCATGACATTGCCCCTTCTTATTTATGTGAACTTTTATCATTATATCGGCCTACTCGTACTTTAAGATCAAGCTCAAAATCATTATTTATTGTTCCTCCCACCTCAACAAAAACATACGGTGAACGTTCTTTTATGCACGCCTCAGTCTTATGGAATTCACTTCCAGATTCCATGAGAAATCACAATAATTTGAACAAGTTTAAGGTTTCTCTTAAAACGTATTTATTCAATGTTAAAATTGTACACTCATGAACTCAGCGTCCAACACTACATGTACTTCTTTGTTTCTAAGTGGATTTTCTAATGTGTATGACTTTTTCTTGTAATTCTTTCCTTTCTATTTGAAGCGCATAGGGACATGCTATCCTGTAATGTGTTATGCGCTATAAAAGAACTGAGTATTATTATTATTATTATAACAATATTTCAATCTCTTTTGAAAACATCGAAATGATAAAGATCCCTTCAAATATCTAGGTGAAAATATTTAATATTTTGCATACAAAATAACAAAATTAAAAGAGAAACACTTTCCATGTGGGATGCCGAAAAAAGTTTTGCAAAGTGCTAAAGTACATATTATTTAGGTCTTCATCTAGAGGAATGATTATGTGTCGCGAGTATGCCAATCAAATGGTCAGTCTGATGTCTGTTTGGAGTCGATTGCGGTGTGACAAATGTATAAGCGTGATAAAGGGTAACTCTTTAATGTGGCACACTCTGGATGTTGTTGGTACATTTTTTATATATTGTTAAGATATTGCAACGGTGCGACTTTATCAAAATCTAAAGGTGGAAATACTTTTGTAATACATTCAAGACCTATTTGCATAATAAGACCCACGGAAACAGAGAAGGAAATGACTTTCCCAGATGGATTATGACAAACAATTTGATTTGAGATAATTGTTCCGATCGAAAGTCAGAGTACCCGAATGGGGCAATGCAATACTTCTGTTGTAACGCTGTATATTTCCTGGGAGCCGAACAAAATAATGTAAGTGCTGAAGAGAGTGTGGTCGTTTGAAAAAGTGGCTTCTTTCTTGAATGCAGCTTTAACTTTATTGTTCCATTGCCAATAACAATTCCAACTTAGAAGTAGTTTGTCTAAACACTGGTTGCAAACGTGATATCTTCACTTCTCTTTCTGCACTTTATTGATACTCTTGACATAAACCCCTTTTTCAATCATCATTCGCTGCATGTTTATGCCTTAGATCCTTGACTGAGAATAGAATAACATATTTAAGTGAAGCTACTTTCAGCGGACTTACGAGCCTGCAGACACTGTAAGTATATGATTTGAATATGTGAGGGGAAATAGGGCCCACAATCTTTAGAAGTAGTTTTGGAGTTATGAAGACAAAATATAAGCGACTGAATGGTATCATCTCCAGGGACTTTTAAACATGGCCATACTATAGGTATAGGCCTTTCGATGTAATTACTGATAACCTCATAACCTAATCAAATATAAATAAAAATATTGTGACGTCCTGAAACAAAATGTAGAGAAATGAAACAAGAAAACAAATTAGGTTTGGGACGTAATTGAAAATGAATTTTCAACCATCACATCATAGCATTCCATGACTGGACTTTTTGTTAAAGCTACGGTCATAAAGGTTCGTACGATCGATTATTTCGTACGAATCTCCCTGTTTTTCCATTGTCTTCCCGAATTCCCATTGTCTGAAAATCGTTCGTACGGCGTTCGTAACAGTTCGTAATGGCATTTGTGACCGAGGCATTACATAACACCTGTAAATCCTTAAAAGGGCAATTTTCGATTGAACATAATAGCATCCTTCAGAAAATCTGGTGCATTGTAAACTGCTTACACAGAATGATTATTTACTCACGATGCGATGGGTACCTTAACTGCATTTACCACCTTGTTTTCATAGCGTTTTATCATCTAATCGTATATCAAGGATGTCCCCACGATGTTGCAGGGGTCTAACCTCCCTGCGGGCAATGTAAGTATCAGTAAATAGCTACCCAACTTTTCTAGTAACCATGGTAAAAGAAAAAACAAATTGACGAAATCAAGATGCCAAAACTCCTTTTTAACAACACAAAAGTCTAGGAAATTCATTGTAATGTAAACATTTACAAAATGGTTTATTGAGAGAACCAATCTTTGACACTTGTTTTGCGCGGCTGAAACAAAGTCGTCGTAATCGTCCGAAATGACGTATTTTGAGAAGAAAACAAGTTTTTTTTCGGGTAATCTTTTAAAAAGAATGTATCAATTTTTCATGCGTTTCTATATGCATTCACTTATTACAGGATTTCTTCAATTGCTAACTACTAGATTATATAATGTGGCACCGTTTTTTTCTTCTCGCAAATTTTCCAAGAGAGACATATTGTCCCCTCTTTTAAATACATGTACGCTAGTGTGATCAGTAGCAGGCAAATATACAATATATCTGAATTTATTCATTTGTTTCATTACTTTGCAGATATTTAGCATTTAATAGATTGACCACATTGGATTCAATCAAAGGAGAGGACCACCCGTCTTTGACATTGATGTAAGCAAACGTATTTTGTATCACCCTTGGAATATACTTGACAAAAATATTGCTAATGTTGACACATCTCTCTCTCTATCTCTCTCTTAATATGACAAAACTATTTGCTTGAATCCGCCAGCCTTCCCCATCGGCATCGTACCCAAATGCCTATAAATCAAGTATCCCTCATATATGAATTTTAAATTCCCAGGCATATCAGACCTGCTTGGCACTGATTTGTTTTGCATATTAATTTCTTTCGGTATCTTCTTTTCCTTCTATTTGTTTTGCCATTTTATCCGAAAAATTTAAACGATAACAGTACTTGCCATTGTATTTCACTTGTAGATTAGGATAGACATGATATGAATAACAATTTAGCATTTATATCTCGACTAGACACTGCCATAGGTTAAAGCCGTTGCGCTTGATTTATTTGATGTATTATCTGCGTGTGTTTTTTTAACAAACATGTCGGGTAATATACTGATTACAAGAAATATCAAATGTTATGAATAAGTAAACTATTACTAGTATTACATGATGATCAGTATCTACAGTTAAATCTGTTGTTAACGTGATTATATTTGAATATGCTTTCAGTTTGAATTTATTATGTTCAAAACATAATTTAATCAGGTATGCTTGGCAAGGATCGCTAACAAACATGACAACTTATATTCTGGAACTCGAATCGTATAGCCCGCAACTTCAGAGTTATTCTGAACGAGTGTTTTGAACTTGCTACAAAATGGTACTCAGCAGGGAATGAAAATCCATTGGAATCTAGTCAATGATTTTCAGTCAAAAAGTGTACTAGAGAATGTGCACCAAATCATGCCGAATGAGTTTGAAATTTCAATTTTCTTTCAATTTCTGAGGAGACCACATCCCCCCTCAGTCAGCCCCCTACCCCACTGTCCGCGCAAGCGCAGAACGTGGTGCATCAGATCTACTCCATATTTTACTCCATTGTGCTACCCCCCCCCCCTCCACATTTTAAAAAGGATTGACGCCCCTGCATCATGTACATGCTCTCATCCCGTCAACACACCAATACACACACCCACGTCATTGAGCAAAAACGCACACAGAGGGACACCCATCATACTACACTATACATTCACACCCTTATGCACCTATGTACGATGTACTTTTTTCTCTTACCTATTCGGAAGACAAATTCTGCAAACTTTACTTTCTATTTTACAACCATGAATTTATAGTATCTATCTATTTCCCGTCTGTTCTTCATACTTTTCCAGAGAAGAAATCCAGTATCTAATTTCAAATGATGACTGCCTGGAATTCATAATTCCTTTTGAAATTTAATTGATCATTATTTTTTTGTAGAGATGCCAGGGGGAACTTACTAAACGAACTCGATGCTGGGACGTTTCATAAATTTGCTTCTATAAGTTCAATGTAAGTATGCCTCATTCATTTTTTGTTAGTGGGGGTAGGGGTGGAGACTGTGGCATTGCTTAACTGTTTCCAATAGAACCTGCCAAAAATCTACTGATCCTTCTAATTACCAAACTTCAACTATCAAACAACTTATGACCAACGTTTTAGCCACGAAGCTAGAAGATATGTTTATCTGATATATCAAAAAAACGTATATAGAGAATTTTTTTAAAATATTTTTAAACAAAACAAAATAAACAAAAATTGAACACATAACCCAACAAACAAACAGAAAATTAAACAAACAACCCAACATACAAACGGAATATCTAAACCAATAAACAACATCACAAGAGAGGCATACTATTCTTTTAATGCTCCGTTCACATATATAATGCGTCTAAACGAATAAAAATAAAGAAAGAATTCACAATAACGTGACATAATACACAGTTGATTAACAGTGGGTTTTTTGTAGGGCAATCTTTTTTCATACTAATGTCATCGTGTCATAGCGTATTTTGCCATTTCATTTTTAAGATCTTATTATTAAAATATTAATTTCTAGAAAACTAAGCGATAATCCTATCGTGAGGTTTCCAGTCGGGATATTTTCGGGAATACCTACCCTTCGGGGAGTGTGAGTATAGATCTGCAAATTGTGTAGATTTCTATTTAAAATGTTTTTGCTAATACCATTATGGTACAGTCTTCGGTATAATTTTTGATGATTATGTTTGTTGTTTATCGGTTAGTTATGTTTGGTGTTTGTTTGTGTTATAATGGTCTATTTCATGCACCGAGGTGGAACCGTACAGACTTAGTTTAGAATTTGTACAAACAGGTAGACCCTTGGTAAAACCTGAATCTGTCATTTATTTCCTCTAACAATAAATGGTATAGCCATAATCTTTAAAAAAAAAAAAAAATTATTTCAACCGAGATTTGAATGAATAGGCATTTTCATAATACTTGAATATAACTTTGTTACGATGCGCCGTTTGTTTGTTTGTCTTTGTTTTATTATCGATATCGTATTTTTCTTATTCCGTTTTCCTATTGTGTTCCAACAGTTCCATACGAATGTAAATCACAACAAAATGTTTAGGCGATTTTTATGTTAGTGAAACTATTTAATTCTTTAAACAAAATATATATATTTTGTTCTTGTTGGGGTCTTTCTACGATCATTTGGCTAATACATTTCATACACCAATTATAATAACTTTCGAGGAGTCGATTCGATAAGGACTTGCTGTTCATTTGTAATTTCTGATATCAATATGTATACCTACTTTATTTCCTGAACTAATAGAATGGCATCGACATGCAATTTAACTGGAATAGAGGCCGGTGTCTTTTACGGAAGCGCTCTTTTACGTTCAATGTAAGTTTCGTCCAGATATCATTTTATCATACACACAGTGGCCGAAATGAAATAAAGAACGAATATGGATGAAAGAAATAAAATGAAATACACCTCGAACCTAAACAATTTGCAGATTCTTCTATTTCTTGTGGTTTTTCGTACATCTATCTAATCTAATTATAAAAATGAAAATTCTTTTTTTTTTCACACAAAGGGTAAACAGTATAAACGGCAATAGTGCTTTGATACAGAAAATGTCCAATAACATCACTGCTATTGCACACATGAGACCCACATTTCTTGTTGAATCTGGAATTTCGTTGAATCTGCCGGTTGTTAGTACAGATATTCTTAAAAATTGAATCATAAAATCGTACCTCTTTCATACTCGTATTTTGATTTTCGGCTGTTACAGTATTCTATCATTATCTTTATTATGAATTATCCCTATATTATTATCATTATTATTAATATTATTATTACTTATCATTGTTATTATTATTATAATCAGGATTACTATTTATCTATTTATATATTTATTTTCCTTTTTTCTGTCTTCACATTTAACATGAACGGTTCCTGTTGCAGAGATCTGCGATGGAATCTAATATCGGAACTGGACTCGAATACTTTTGAAGCACTACCGAGCTTAATTCAGGTGTAAGGACACAATGTAAATTCGAAAAGATGATACATGGAAAGAGAGAGGGGAAGGAAAAGGGTGTGACAGTCTAAAGGGAGGGTGCAGGAGAGAGAGAAAGAGAGAGAGAAAGAGAGAGAGAAAAAGAGAGAGAGAGAGAGAGAGAAAGAGAGAGAGAGAGAGAGAGAGAGAGCGAAGGAGAAAGAGATGTAATATATTTTGTTAAGGGTCGGTTTCAGATTAGCATGTAAAGACTAGCACGCAGTTCAAAAGAAAATCATAAATCCAAGGCGTCAAAGCAAAAGTGAAAGATAAAAATGAATGTTCCTATTCATTTTTAGTGACCTGACCTTAGAAGAACTTTACATTAATTTTGTAAATATTATTGTCTTGACTTTATAGAGACACATGTAACATTATTAGAGTGCCACACATACTTTCTCTGGCAAGCACATTCTAAACCCTATGTCATTAGGATGTGCAGTTATTCTGGCAAGCACATTCCACACCCGATGGCCCGAATTCACAAAGGAGGTTTGTCGACAAACCTTGGTTTTCGTGCGTCATATGACGCGTTTCAACGCGTTTTTACAAACCAGGTTTGTAACAAACGCGTCAAAACGCGTCATATGACGTACATAAACCTCGGTTTGTCGACAAACCTCCTTTGTGAATTCGGGCCACTGTGTTGGTATGTGCAACCACCCAACGTACTGGTAACGCATATACATGCATATTACACTTACTTTTGCCACACCTATTTTGATCACTTCTATCTCCTGAGCTGTTCTTATAAAGCACACGTCTTCTATGGAGAGTCTAAATTCTACACCAAAGCTAATTCAGCTTCATCATAACTCATTCCCTACTTCTTCGCTCGAATCTCTACTTGGTTCTAAGGCTTTATTACTTTATTGAAATAATGAGTTTCTTCTCCCTTAGTTCATCCGCAAAGAAGCGACATTACTTGGTATATAGTTTACATATGGGTACTGTGCAATATTTGAACGACTGCCTATAATCCACATTGTGATATATTTTGTCCCAACAATAAGTGGCTTACTAATTCCAGTGCTGGTTTCGACAGATGTTGCTATGACACAAGGTAGGAAAGAAACCCCTTTGTATTTCTTTTATTTTATGCTATGGTCACATTACCCAAAAGTAGACTGCTCGGCGGCCGAGCGGCGAGTTTTTAACCAATTCTGGCCGGCGGCTGCCCGGCCACCGAGCGGCGGCCGCCCAGGCACCGCTCGTTTTTAGGGCATCGCTCGGTCGCCGCTGAAGTTTTAGCGCGGAGTTAAAATTTGGGCGGCGCCTGCTCACTTTTCACTCGCCGCCCAAAATACGCTCGGTGCCTGGGCGGTCGCCGCCCGGGCACCGACCTAATCGCTGGGCGATGCCTAATTCCAGCAGCGACCGAGCAGGCTACTGACCGGTCGGTCGCTGCTCTGATTTGTGACCATAGCTTTAGGTAGGTGACCAATTCCCTCAATGATTTATCTCGGTGATATAAATCCTTTGCTACATTTCTTTTAGACTACTCGACAGTAATCTGATCTCGTACATCAATCCACACGCTTTTCGAGGAGTTCCAATGTTGAAGACAGTGTAAGTCTAATCTGGTAGCAAATATACAATTTTTTAGGCCCTTATGGGTGTCCATCATCTAAGTTTCGAATGACAATATTATGCCTTGTGAAGATTTGCGTAGAGTTGCTCATGTTTACTTCATAGTTCTAGGACACCTTCCCCCTGGACATCCACCCCCGGATAACCCAGGGGCGCATCCAGGAATTTCTTCCCGGGGGGGGGGGGGGTACAAAGGGTGGCACACTGGGGGTAAGAGGACATATATATATATATATATATACAGTGCGTCCCAGAAAAAACGAAACCGAGAAGTATCGATGTTTTATCATAACTTAATCACAACCATAATTAATAAATGATACATATTTGGAAAGCTTAGAGTCTCCTCTTTCAGTTGATGCTACTCACGTGATGCATATTTCACGCATGAGTGATTAAAAGCAATTTGAAGGAAGGAAACCAAAAAGACATTTGGCGGGCGGTATCTGAATTTCGAAGAAAAATTCACATTTCTAGAAAGTTGAGTTTCTGCTCTTTCATATGATACCTCAATCAAGAAAAATGAGCCAGGAATAACAAAGTTCTGTTTGTTTAAAGTAGCCCTTACATTTTCATAATTTTAACAAACGAATTCGTTTTCACTGGGTGCCTGCCGTAGCAAAAAGCAGATTTGACAAAAGACTTAACTCCGTTTCGTTGACAATCAGCCATGCATGAAGACACTCGTCTACGGCTGATTGTCAACGAAACGGAGTTAAGTCTTTTGTTAATTTCGTTTATTGATACGGCAGGCAGCCAGTGAAAACGAATTCGTTTAATAAAATTATGGAAATACAAGCACTACTTTAAACAAACAGAACTTTGTCATTGCTGGCTCATTTTTTCTGATTGAGGTGTCATATGAAAGGGCAGAAACTCAACTTTCTAGAAATGTAAATTTTTCTTCGAAATTCAGATACCGCCCGCCAAATGTCTTTTTGGTTTCCTTCCTTCAAATTGCTTTTAATCACTCATGCGTGAAATATGCATCACGTGAGTAGCATCAACTGAAAGAGGAGACTCTAAGCTTTCCAAATATGTATCATTCATTAATTATGGTTATGATTAAGTTATGATAGAACATCGATACTTCTCGGTTTCGTTTTTTCTGGGACGCACTGTATATATATATATATATTGTGGTCCCCAAAAAAATCGCAACGACTCAGCCAGCCGTTGAATAAGCGAAGGGGTGGGGGTTAAGAGCACTTTTTTTTTTTGATCCCCCAAAAAAAATCGCAACGAGTCAGCCGGTCGTTGAATAAGCCGGGGGGGGGGGGGGTAAGAGCACATTTTTTTTTTTTTTTTTTTTTTTTTTGGGAGGGGGGGGGGGGTCGGGGGGAGGGCACGTCCCTGTCTGTCAGTACATTTTTGGCGAATTCGGGGCTGATTTCAACACTTGGTGGGGGGAGGGGGGTGGAGGGTAAGAGCACTTTTTTTTCTTTTGGCAGGGGGTGGGCACGTCCCTGTTTGTCAGTACATTTTTGGCGAATTTGGGGCTGATTTCAACACCTTTTTTGGCCGGGGGGGGGGGGCACGTGCCCCCTGTGTGCCCCCCCCCCATGGATCCATCCCTGTAACCATCCCCAGTCAACTACCCTCTAGGAAAACTACCCCCTAGGACAACTGCCCCCTAGAGCAACCACCCTCTAGGATGACTATCCCCGGGACAACTATCCACCGGACAACTACCCCCAGACAACTACCCCCTAGGGCAACTAACCCCCAGGACAACTACCCCCTAGGACAACTACCCCCAGATAACTACCCCCTACGACAACCATCCTCTAGAACAACTACAACCCGGACAACTATCCTAGGTGGTTGTTGTCTAGGGGGTAGTTGTCCGGGGGTAGTTTTCCGAGAGTAGTTGCCCTAGGGGAAAGATGTCCTAGGGGGTAGTTGGCTGGGGATGGTTATCCGGGGGATGGATGGCCAGATACGGACTGGACTTCATTACCAAAGGCCTACACGATGTATTTGGCCAACGTAGCCAAAAGTAGTAAATACAAAAATTATGATGTTTTAAATAATTATTATAAAACAAATTACTTGTTTTTACCTGTTAACTGAATTTCGAGGAACAATGTTAGCATAGTAGCATCAACATAGTATCGTTTAAAGGTTGGTTTCCTTGCTGCAGAATAAGAAGAATAGGTTCTCTTCTGGTTACGTGGCAGATGGGATTATTGCATATCACAGTTGATAACTTTGTCATCATAAATAAATAGAGGGTCTAAAAAAAACCTCTAGAGTCCTCAGTCTGCGAAGTGGAGATTAGGTATTGGGTTACGAGGTGCTGGCAAGTTGACCATGAGATGGCGCTGTGCAATACACATTTCGCTGGGACAGAAAGTTCATCCGTGCTGTACCGCGTTAAGGGGGTGGGGTCGGATCTAATAGGCCTACATTATATCTCATTTGCAAATGAGCAAATTCCCTTGTTTCAACCAGGCAAAATATTTAACCAAACCGAATAGGCAACCAAACAGAGATAGTCCAACGAAGTATTCATGCACAATGTAAATTGAATTCCTAATAAATACAAATACAAATACAATCAATATGGCCATTATCAGTAAAAACAGACTTTTTATGAATTAAAAGATGACAGTTTATCCATTCCTTTTTTCTAACCCAATGAATGGATACTACCATGAAGGCTCCTACACACGAACAATATCACCCGTATAAACTCCAGTACGTTCGCACATCTTAATACCGTTGAAGAACTGTAAGTACAAATGTATATGTAAAAATGCCCTCAGTTGTCATTTGAAGGCTTCATTTGGGTAAATGGTTTGAAATGCCACCATGCTGATAAGTTTGGGTTGATTTAGGAGAGATGTGTGAAACATTGCATATGTGCTGGAAGTGTTATATTTTTACTCTTTAGATTTAGGAGGATATTTATCATCATTTCAAAGGCATAGTGGCGGATACCAAAATAGTCCAAGGGCGAAGGCTTCATGCCATTTTGAGGGAGGAGTGGCGGGGGGGGGGGACGTTTCTCACAACATGCACGCGCATTTCAGGTTTTCAGGTACATTCCGTATGCCCCTAGCTCAGCTCCCTATGACTTTGTTCAGGGCCTAGACCATAAAATGGACCTATAATTTCATTGTAATCCTGGGTAACCCAACCTTAATGGTATAAAAACGTATTAAAACCTCCATTAAAGGAGCCAAATTAGACACAGGCGGCAACGAAAAAGTATGTGACTGGCAATACTGTCGTTTTGTCTTTGTGCAGATAGCTTAAATCCCTTAAACCTAAACAAAATAAAATAATGAATTTGAAGAAAAAAAGAGCATTCACGAGTTCAACTCGGGTATTCAGAATTAGTTTTTTAAGTACTAAAGTTATCATCCTACATATTATAGAAGAGTTTACAATGGGACGACACGGCGTGGACACAGTTCTAATTATTTAGTTGAGTTTATTCGAAATCAAATGTTGAAAAATTATTAATTCTTAACGCTGAATGTACAATATTTGTCTCATTACAGAAATCTTAGTTTTAACCCAATGCAAACAATAGAGACCGGAGCATTTCTTAACATGACACAACTTCGTCAACTGTAAGTAGAGTCTCCTAAATAATCTCCTACATGCCCACCAATTATTTGGCAATGAAATAAAGCGAGTTTATTAAGGTCATTTTGGGGAAATCTATCATGTTAAGTTAGTACATGATTCCATTTTAGCCCTATATCATATTTGATATGGGTAAAACTTATATAAATATTGGACATAATCATACATAGTTACGGGGTAGTAGCGCTTTTGAATATCATACATTTTAGGATCCTTTGTAATGAGATTTACATACCTCCTGCAGAATTGTTATTGGCTTGAAAGTATTCCATCACTCAACTTGGGGTTGTGCACTTATGAATATCAAAGAATACAATGTAACTGTTGCGCCTTTTCTGAATTTTAATACATACATTTAACGTATCCTTGTTTTAATTTTGACAGCCACCTCGTTGGACTTAAGCTCGATCAAATTCAACCCAACTCCTTTGATGGGCTCGACTCCTTGACGATACTGTAAGTACAGTATTTGATGTAAATCTGCATATAAATGCACTCAATGTAAACTTCCATACAGTACACATGACTAAGGTTGCGTTTATCGACCAAATTTTTGGCTAGAATCAGGTTTTTCATACGCTTTTCAGGCAAATTTAGAAGGTGATAAACGCAAAGCCTTTTTTAAAGGGCTTTAGATATGGGCATATCTAAAGACGCAAAAAGGTGTGTTTTGAATGTGACATACAGCCAGAATCATGTTTCTGAAAAATCGATAAAGTTTAACGCAAAGCTGTTTTGAACCTTACATCCAAATAGGAATTCCCAGGCTAGTTTCCGGTTCGGAGAAATAGCGCTGAGCAGCTGCGAAGAGACAAGGCCTTTATTGTGAATCGTGAAGAGTCGATAAACGCGACATCCCGCAAATCACGATCGTATAGTGGGGTTCGATAGTGGGGTATGATAGTGGGGTACGATATGTACATATCTAGTGGCAAGCCCCGAAAAACGCGCCCTGACATAAACCACTGAGTAGTTTCCGTCTCGGATCGGATTAAAGGTTCATTCACATATGACACAGCAAAGCCGTGGCGGTTTTATTATAATGACGTAAAGTGTAATACGCTTCCCATTTCTTTATCTTCAACAGAGCGTGGAGAATACGCGCAAGTCCTTATACACGCAAGTCCCACAAACGCGACGGTTTTTTTGCGGCAGTAAGTTTACCGCGTTATAATCTGAGCAAGTCTTGATTCAATATCTCAAATCCATATTATTCTTCCAGATCTACCGATGATTACCGTCTATGCTGCCTGTTCAAGAACATCACGTGTTCTGTAATCAACCCAACGCCTCTGGATTCCTGCTCCCGCTTGACACACAACGACGTCCTCAGAGTGGCAGTGTGGGTCATCGGGTTTGGCGCCCTCATCGGAAACTCCTTCGTCATTTTCATTCGTTTTAGAGAGGACCGATACAGTGGTAATAGCGTCCAAAGACTGTTTATCACCAACTTGGCTTTCGCAGATTTTCTCATGGGGGTGTACATGGTGACGATCGCCTCGGCGGATATCTATTACGGGGAGCAGTACTTTCTTTCGGCACCTAGGTGGAAAGAATCTTCTCTCTGTCGATGGGCTGGGTTTGTAGCACTTCTATCAAGTGAGAGTACGGTCTTCCTGCTCGCTCTCATCACCCTCGATCGATTCATCTGCATCACCTTTCCCTTTGGGACAGTGCGATTCCGTCCTCGGTCGGGGCGGATCTGTGTTGCTCTTGTATGGACGCTGACCTTCTGTCTTAGCTTTCCATCCATCTTAACCGGATTGACAGGTTCCGAGATTTACGGCTTTTCCGATGTTTGCATTGGTCTCCCGTTCAACACCTACACTGAACGGAAAGGTTACATCACGTATGATTTCGAATCAAACGTGTATCAGTTCGTCGTTGATGAAGAATCCGAACAACGACCCTACTGGCTGTATTCCATCGCTCTCTTTCTTGGTGTCAACTTCATTCTTCTCATCCTAATCTTCTTCTGCTACTTAGTGATCTTTGTCCAAGTCAGGAGGTCAGCAAAGGTTGCTGGGTCGGAACGAATGAAGCAAGAGATACGCATGACCACCAAAATGGCGCTGATCGTCGGTACTGATTTCTGTTGTTGGATGCCTGTCATTATCATGGGGATCTTGTCGCAGACAGGAGTGGTGGATCTACCAGTGTCCCTGTACGCCTGGGCTGTGGTGTTTATCTTACCCATCAACTCTACCTTGAACCCATATCTGTACTCGTTCGTGGCACTGTGCTCCAAGAAGAAGGATAAATTTCCCCTCACTCGTTTCAGCGTGAATGCGCCACCCGATATTGACATTTCCAAAATGAAAAAACCTACTATGGGTGAATAATCCTGAATGACAAGCGTCCATCGAGCTGCAGGAACAACCTCTTCTGTCGCTTGTGCCTAAAAGCATGTAGCAATTTAGATTCCGTTGAGAGCATAATTGATTGAACGGGAAAGAAGAATTCAAAATACTTGGCTATTGATTGTTCTTTTACAACTTCTAGAAGTTTTTTACATTATTATTATGAGTCCATAAGTTAGAAGTTCTTTGCTGCCACATAAAATATGAAGCTCTAACTGCTCTCCGCCATCGCCAAAAGTAGTATTTGCCGCTATTGACCGAGCACTTACACTAAGTTGTAGGATCATGAAATTCCCTTATGATCGGATATAACATTACCATCAATTTTTTTCCTAATGCACCAACACATGGGAGTTTATTGTACTGATACGCTCCCTGTTGACTGTGCTCGGGCAATAGCGTTTAAAACAAGTACTTTGACTTGTGATTGCGCAGGCCGAAAGTTGTTAGTTATCCTGTTTTACTTTTATTTTTTCCCTCAAATTTCTATAAAAAAAGGGAAAAGGTTCATAATGTTAGGTTGTTAATTCAAATCATAATCTAGTGTATTCTAGATTTGCCACTAGCTTCTATTATTCTCCGGTTGGATTAAATGTAAAGTTACGTTAGATGTTGTTTATGTATCATACCACACTTCTGCATCACAATGTAATATGCTGGCACGTTTTGCTTTTAAAGGTAGGGTATTCTACTGACGCTACTTTAGATTAATGAGTATTGTCATCTGCTGCTTACAATGTCCCGATGTGTCGACAGCATTGTCCCGTAATGCATCACCAACTGCATGGCGTGTGCGTGATGATGCTTGGGTTTATGAACCGGAAATCGCCCTATGTATAGGTCTTCACCTAAAGATGACGCACTTAAATATGCTTAAAGGTAATACAAAGTTTGGGAAAATTTTGAAAATTTGGTGGATAGTGATTCTTTACAATTTTGATATATTTGGATGCCCCTATGGATGTATTATAAGCACTAGAAAATTTAGCCCCTAAAACACTTCTGCTTTCGAGAAATATTGAATATAAAAATTTACCGAAAATTTAGCCCCTAAAACACTTCTGCTTTCGAGAAATATTGAATATAAAAATTTACCGGTGCTCCCGGTAAATCTCGATAAATTTCAAATAGCGCCCACGGCCGCACCATAGTAGCTGCAACCAGCTTAAAATCTCAGAATGTGTAGTTGTGATATATATTTTCTAAATGGGAATAGCTAGTCGGTCGATTTTAGTTAAGAAACATTGTTTTATAGCTTATTTAATATCTTGACCTTGAGAGGGAGCTATACAACATAAATAGTTTATTATTTACAGTTTCATAACTTTAGACTCGATTTTAATCCCGACAACGATCACTGATGGTGGTAGGATCGCATATGCTTCCAATATGCTTCCAATATGTTCATTTGAACCAAATTCATGACCCCATACCAAAACTTTGTATTACCTTTAACAGAAGTGGTAGCAATGTCGGCAAAATGCCATGCCTTTATTGGATTTCAATGATTCACTCCACGTAATGAATGACAATCGTCACTAGGGAGTGAACGATAACAGTGGTAAATTGTATGATCTCAACAATTATGTGAAAGTTTTCACTCGTTCCTCAATATAGTTGCCTTCCGGTGATTTATCTTCAGAATAAGAATTTATTGATTAGCGTTAAATTTCAAATTTTAATGGACAGTCGACATTAGACACATCAACGGAACTGATGGTCAACAAATTATGTTAGTGCACTTAATTAATCAATAAAACCACACACGCAGGTGTCCAGACGAGTTCAATATTCACATGGCTAAAATGTATATTTCTTCCCTATACAGTGGAAGCACGTCGACTGTATAACTCAGTGATAAGCCGGCACTTAAGTCGATCACTTAAGGCCCCTGGGTTCGAATCCCATTTTCTGACACATTCATATGTTGAGAAAAATACCTAACTTATATGCATTTGTAAATACAAATACTAATTGACAGGAATTATGTAGTAGGAAAAAGATTGATGATATTGTATATACGCTTTGACAATATTTAGTCAAATAAGTTTGTAAAATTATATTTAAAAAAAGAAATAAATCTAAATATAATGCAATTAAAGAGCCCTGTCTGTTCCTCACTTGTTAGATATGGCAGGGACTAGTCCCTGGATATGGTATGGCGTGCCGCGCGCGCTCTCTCTCTCTCTCTCTCTCTCTTTCTTCCTCCCTCTCTCTCTCTCTCTCTCTCTCTCTCTCTTCCTCTATCTCTCTCTCTCTCTCTCCCTCTCTCAAAATGTCTCTCTCTATACATACAGTTGTATACATGTATATACAAATATGTTTGTGCGTGTGTGGGTTGGGTGTATGTGTGTGTGTGTATTTATGTTTATATATAACGACATGCGTTTGAGTTCCGATGTATAGTGCTTCACTGTAAATTATTATTTTCTTCTCACCTTATATTTTGTCATATTTCATCAATTAAATCAGCAATAATGTGCAAATTCAGTAACATTTTAATATAATGTTTGTGTGAGTGTGTGTGTGTGTGTGGATGTGTATGTGTTTGTGGCCATCTCCCTGAAAAAATCTAAAACTGTTCGTTACTACAGTTTATAAGAAATAAAGGAGCGCACTACAGAACATTATTATAATCAAATATTTAAATTTCAAGATTTTTAGAATGAATGTTTTTTCGCTTCTTAAATGAAATTCTCTTATACAACACCTTACCTTACCTTCTGTCGCATATTTTGACCTCCAGGGCCATGGAAGGACTTTAAAAGAAATCATGCTAATAGATGATAGAAACGAAATACCCCCGTAAAAGTATACGTAGTAAATATCTATGCACATTGTGCAAATTTGTAGTTTGTCTTCTTCAGCACGTTTGAGGTGTTTCGTTTCGAAAGTGGATGCACTGCCCACAATGTAAGATATGCTATTTAAGCAAACACTGGAAGAGCCTCCGTCAGTTTGTGATATCAGATCCCTCAAAAAACGAACACCAGTACAGTATGTCATAAAAGCATGAAGCACCTCGATCGATTCGATTTTCATAGATATTGTATTGAAATATGAGATTGAAAATGACACGCACAATTTGCACCGACTATCAAACAAAGATCTGTATCTGTTACCGCAGTTGGGCCGCTTTTGTGTACTTTTGTGTAGAATAAGTCTTTGTGTGTTAAGGTACATGACACTTTTACTCTTCCTCACAGTTGAATGAAGATGAAAATTCCCTAAAAACAAATTAATTTTTTACTAATGATTCGAAGACCTTAAGGCCTACAACAAAGGTTTTTCGTGAAAATTACTCCCGAAGGTCAATTTACTCAATTAAAATTGAGATATAAACTTAATGATCTCATATTTCAAACATTCAGAAGTTTCATATTATTGGTCAGATTTATTCCAAATTTTCACCAATTTCTTAATTTTCTGTTTTCATTCAAATGAACTTACAAAGGTATAATTACCCTTTAAATCCCTAACGTCAAGAAGATATCCCTTATAGGCCCTACATATTTTTGACGAAGTGAAACCCAAAAATAAACGTCAAAAGACGGATGGTCAGGTTTCCTTTTAAAAAAACCTCTGTTACTGACTGCTTTTACGATTTAGCTCACTCGGGATGATTTAGATGATAACATTGATTAAGATATTAATGATGATGATAATAATAATGAAATATCAGATAATGATAATAACAAATAACTATGATTTTAATAATAATGATAATGGAATGCATAATTATAATAATTATAATAAAATGATACTAGTATTGATAATAATAATGAAAATAATATTAATAACAATAATAATGATCATACCAATATTAATAATGATACTGATACCGATAGTGATTATAACATTACCCATATGAGTTATGACAGTAATTGTGAGATTTCTAAAGCACTTTTTCATGAATATTACTAATACTCTGGCTAAAGCATTAAAGGTATAGACCAGTTTTGGTCATGCGATTGCATTGTGAAAGAAACGTTGTGGAATCAATCAGAAAAGGTTGATCATCTAGCATATAAGAATCGGTGTGTACTGGAAGGTTCTTGAATCATCAAAATGATGAGAAATTTGACCGAGTCTTGCTATTAAGTTACAAGCACTGTACACATAAAGATGTATATGGGACTACACGATATCTATTCAGTCCGGATAGATATAATAATTTACCAAATATATCAATTAGTAGGCTGTTGCCCGGCAAAATTTGTATCATCACGTATTAGTCAAAACATATTCTTTCACATGATTGGTAATAAGAGCTTCCATTTCATTTTTTGAGAGGAGGGCGTTTTCAAAACTAGTCTATACCTTTAAAGGAATCGCTTCTACCGGGGATCCTTTTTACTTCCGTTGTCTCGCCAAAGGACATTTATGCTGTGGCGGGGATTCGAACCCCATAGATGTAGCTCAAAGTCCAGGCCAGAACACTGGTATAATGTTTGCCTCATTCGACGGTGCGCACTTCATCTACTTTCTTATCCTACATCTGTTTCTTATCCTACATCTGTTCTGTCACTAATATATACACCCCACACACACACACACACACACACACACACACATGTACACTTTTTCGCGGCTCCTCCCTATATAAAGGCCGGCGGTTTTTGTAGAGTGTATTTAATAACGATGTCTACAGATTGAAGAGCCACTCGTCGATTTTAGACTGCAGGACAGAGAGGGTCATTTTGGTTGTGTTAATGGGGTACTTCTCACTTCTTAGTTTGCTACTCATATCTGTTGCGGTCATCCTCCGAGGAGAATATGGAATATCTTCTACAAGCAGGAGGGGTTCGTATATATTCATATTTATATATTTATAGAGGTATCATGGTGCAGTAGGTTCGTCACTTGACTATGGATCACCAAGAAGTTGGGATCACATGGTTCGTGGTTCGATTCGCGCCGCGGCAGTAATGTCGTTTGGTAAGACATTAATCTACATGTGCCATTCTCCACCTAGGTGTTAAAAGGGTACAGGTTTATGCGAACATTAATTCGGTTGGATTTGCATGTAATACTCTAATACTCCCCAGGGGGCGGAGAGTGTGTTATATTTGCTTGATTTTCTTGTATTGCAGAACAGCGAGCAAAACATATCAACAAATTGCTTATTGTTGATTTTTTTTTAATTGTCATCCATTTTCTTAAATTAGCATTTATTATTGATATGGCTTTGAGTTAGTCTAACTTAGCGTGTATTTGATTTTCCAATTCGAAGAACCTTCCAAACAGGGCAGCCACTTAAAAGTGAACCAACTGTACATAAGTGAGCCGCCAAATATGTAGCGATCTGCTCTAGAATATCGTATACCCACTCGCGCCTGGGTGGAGAGGGGCAATTGTTGATCAATGCCTTGCTAAAGGACTCTGGTATCAAGTTGGGATTAATTAAGTATCATGATTATTAAAGGCACACTGTCCTACTTGTAGCTACTTGCTCCCTCTATGTAGAAAACTTCCCCAATCGGTGCCTGTTGGTCCCCCATGATCCTCTTTTTCTTATGGTAAATGAGAGCTGAGTTAATGAGATAGCCACCTGTCACAGTGACCTCGCTGGCTCACTGGGTGGTCTAATCCCTTCTTGCTGAAGTAGTAAAGCCTCCCTTTAAAGCTTATCTGCCGTAGTTTACAGGAGTGATTAGACCGCTCTGCAAGGTCACTGGACAGGTGGTTATCTCATCAACTCAGCTCTCAGTTAACATAAGAAAAAGAGGATCATGGGGGACCAATGGTCACCGATTAGGCATTGTTTGTTATATAGAGGGCGCAAGTAGCTACCAGTAGTGCAGTGGGCCTTTAAGCGTCATATCAGTTTTCTAGTGAAAGTTGAAAAAAAAATTGCAGTTTCAGAAAGGATGCGGAGTGAAGGGTATGAGGAATGAAGACAATGCGTGGTTTTTAACCAACATAAAGAAAACAAATTGAAAGATAAACACGCTTGATGCCTTTAGAAGGCTATAAGTGGTTGGGAATAACGAATTAAGAACAATGGTCGAATAAACAGTTCGCATTCGTACGCGCTCATTTCCAAGCCAAAAAATATGAGGTAGTTTAATTTAATTCTAAGTACTTGAATTTTGTTCAGGCAGCATATCGGGAATCGTCAGCCCATTCTTGTTGAAAGGCAAATTAAAATATTAAGCGTGGGTGCACACTGTAACATTTTAAGTGCATAAAAAGAAGACGTGAATGTACAGTGAAACCTGTCTATAAAGACCACCCAAGTGAAACAAGAAAAGTGGTCTTTATAGGCAGATGGTCTTTATGTACAAGTTCCTTTAGTATATGATTGAATGAGAAACCATTTTCAAGCGAAACAAAAAATGTGGTCTTTGTGATTTTTCTGTACAGGTGATCACGAAAGCAGGTTAGACCATGAGGTGAAAGAATGGAGTGGAATCAAGCCCGTCCCCTTTGACCCCATGCTCCAAGCCGCCGAAAAGCTATGCGCTAATCTGCAACTGTTAACCAGGTGGTGAGATAAAAGAGCGCGTGAAATTTCAAGATTTAGAACTCCTACATCAGAAAATGGTATCCCAGAAACTGTTCGCTGTCCCTTTCAATGATTTCTCATCAGTTGTTGAATTTGTAATGAGTAGAACAAGCGAACACAAACTTGTGTAATTTCATCCTTTTTTTCCAACTGCAAAAATACAAAAAACACGCGAAAACACGCATTAGCAAACTTAAAGGGATAGTTGAGTTCTGTTGCAGAGGACGCTACACAAAATAATCTTTTTGTGAGATAATGAAAAAAAACTGAGTGTCAAATTTGAAAGAATATAATATTTAAATGACAAAATCATTTTTGTTTGATCAAAATCGGTTCAGAGACGGCTGATATATAACGATTTCTAATACTTGTGTACCACCACAAATATTAGATATTTATTTAAAAATTGAAAAAAAAACGTTGAAAAAAAACGATTTACGTCGTATTTCAGCCAATTCCGATGTTGGCTTTTTTGTTGGCATTTTCGTGTTGCTTATATTACCCACAATTAGCCGGCTCATGTATTGTTATTTTTAATTAAATAATTAATTAACGGTCACCATGTTTTTTTGTAAAGTGGAGCTGAATTGGTATGATCGTATTGGCTAAATTTCACACATTTTGGGGTCTAAAATTACCTTCAGAGCAATTTTAGGTTCTAAAAGGGCACTACAAATGTCATAGATAAGAATAAGAGCAATAACCATGCACTTTGAAGGCATTTGCGGTCTGAAAACAGAATTCAACTATCCCTTTAAAGTTATTTAAAGATTGTAAATCATGGATTAAATAACGGGACACTAAATATGCACAAATTAGCGTATTATCTAAAAATATTGAGTTTTTGTCAGGATCTAATTTTTCTTTTACCAACTCTGGCACACAAATTATAGGAGTACTATATTTGAAACAAAATTTGATGCACTATTCCCAATATAATCCCCATATAAAGTTTATAATTTACACTGAAATTTTGCCGGTAATTTAATATTTTGTAATAAATGTGAAACTGGTGCCTGGCCTCTAAAATTCCCCGCAGTGAAAGCGCGGCGCGGAGCATGGAACTTCAAAACCAAGAGGAATTAATGTTATACATCCCATTGTTGCGCTTTAGAACTCACGAATGCGTTTGAATAAATTACAAGAGTTTCCACTCCTTCTTTTTCACCTCCCTGCCTACCACACTATAATATTTCCCCGGCCCCCCCCCCCCCCCCACTCAGTGTTATTTAGGGTACGCATATGCGTGTTCCAACCGACCCCCCCCCCCCTTTTCAGCAAAAGTCCGGTGTGTAAAGTCAATACGGCTCGACCTTTTTCTTTTGTATACGAGCCTTTTTCCGCACCCCCCCCCTTTTCAGCAAAAGTCCGGTGTGTAAAGTCAATACGGCTCGACCTTTTTCTTTTGTTACGAAAAGGACATTTTGGCAACACGCATGCGGTCATTTTGAAACCTGAGTGGGGGGGCCGGGAATATTTCGAGTGCATGCATAACAAAAGAAGACGTCATTGTGCAATGTTGTCAGTGATGATAAAATATCTACCAGTCAGAAGGGTGCAAGATAGCGTGTCTTTGAATTTGGTTAAAGACTATTAAATTACAAGGGTACAATTTCATGGTGTATCGAGGAACATAGTCACGGGGGTTATTTGCCGGCTTTTCATCCTTTTCCATACCTTTTGTGAATGTATATTGGTTTGGAGAAATCCTTACGTGACTATGCAAGCCTTGTGCGTTGGCTTTATTTGCGACGAGTATATACAGTGTGGCTATCCGTCAAGTCTGCTACGTAAAAGCGGTGCTTGTATTGTCACTTTTGTCTAAATTTGAGAACAAACAACATTCGTTCAATGTTTGTTCATGAAAGGCGGCGGGAGTTTGAAGAGAACGGCATGTGATAGCTCTTCGATTTCGAGTAATTAGATATTTTGCCCCCTCCCCCTAGAAAAAAAACCAAAGGTACTTTTTTTGAAGCTGAAATGGTGAATTGCAAGGTAAATGAAAATACAACTCTGAAATGTTAATAAAAGGTGACAGATTTAGCTTTCCACTAAGTGATTGACGGCATTTACTGCAAGAACATTACAAAATGAATGATATTAATAATTAAATGGGATAGGTTGTCAGTAAGTAAACAGAGCATTTAATTTAAAGATAAAGTCGGATGAAGAAAAGATATAATAATGATAACTATTTAAAATTCTTTCTATTTGATTCTTTCATTTCAACAAATAGTGATTAATAAAGGCTTGTTCTCACATGGCGCGGTAAACCGCCGCAAGAAAAAAAACACGTTGGGTGAAATGAATGGCAATTGCGCGCAACAAAGTATGTGGGAGTATATTAACTGAGCTCTTTGTGTCGAGATTCAGAATTCTGAAGAAAAAAACGCACTAACCGTATGGTGCCTGTCCTTCTTGTAGCTACTTGCTCCCTCTCTGTAGAAAACTTCCCCAATCGGTGCCTGTTGGTCCCCCATGATCCTCTTTTTCTTATGTTAAATGAGAGCTGAGTTAATGAGATAGCCACCTGTCACAGTGACCTCGCTGGCTCGCTGGGTGGTGTAATCCCTTCTAGCTGAAGTAGTAAAGCCTGCCTTTAACGAAAGAATAACTTTGATTCAAAGTAAAAGAGTCATCTCTAAAATGCATGCATGTTATCTGTTATTGGTTTGCTATTGATTTGGGAAAACCAGTTGTTGTTTACTAGATTGCAATAGTATCTTTACTCTGCCTGCATAAGTGACGAACAGACCATTAATGATTGCACATCGCAGCTCCACAAGGTAATGTCTATTTGGTATTTACTTATTTCAATGTTCTGAAACTTTAATCAAATGTCAAATATAAACCACAGGGGAGGAATGGCAACTTAAGGCTCGTTCAGACATTACGCGACAAAACCGTGACGTTTTTTTTTTGTTGTCTGATGGCTTAAAGTGTAATTTGCTTTACATTCAGTAAATAACACAGAGCTAAGCGAATACGCGTAAGTCTTTTGTCGAGAGCAGTTGCCATTCATTTAGACATTAAAAAAAACCGGGGAGGGTTTTTTTTTTTTTTTTTTGCGTTGGTTTACCGCGCGATATCTGAACAAGCCTTTAGAGTAAATTACAAATTATAAAAACATAAATGTATAGAACGAAAAGTAAAGTTGTTTGTTAGTGTTGATGTTATTGTTTTTGTCAATGTATACACAATTTATTGGATCCGAGAACATCGGTGCTCAAGGCCAATAGCATAAATGGATGAACACCGTACAATTCCCCAATCCTCCCGTTTTCCATATCATTTTCATTTTTTCATAATCACTGACATGTGACCAGCTTGTTATGAATAATCATACTTTCAGGTTTGTTGCCATGTCTGGAGAGTAACCTGACCTTTGACCTTGCAGACTATTGTGATGGTGAGGTAAAATGCCCTCTCGGAGATGACGAACTCCTTTGCAGTAAGAGTCACTCGTTCATCAACAGTATACCATAGGCCATTACGTGTTGTTAGGTATATAAGACAAGCCATAATGTTTGTCCTACCTTTCAACACTTAAAATATGCAATTTGCATTCTGATTAATGAAATACAATCATTCGTAACATCTGAATGAAATAATTTGTAACGAAGCACTTAGCAAATATTTGTGAATTGAATTTGATTACATTACGAAATTGGTTTATTGTTTGAGTAGTTGTAATCGTTTCATTTGTTTATGATACTTTACACTTACGCAATATATGCTTACGATTTTTAAAGAAGTGTGGGTCCCCTTATTTATCACCGGCAGCGAGCGGCAGGGTGCAAGTGTTATCAGTGATTATTTCCAAAGAAAAGATAAGGACTGGTGATGAGCAAAATGATTCATCCTTAAGACTAATTACCCGTTTAAAAAAATGGTTTTATATATGATAGCATGAAACAATGACGGAAAACCGGGGAGATATTTGATTACAGAATCCATCTCATTCAACCGTTGCAAAGCACACCATCATCACTGGACATGTAATTAGATGTGACGATACCCAAATTATCAACTTCCAGATAGACGCATACCTCAGTCACACCGCCATATTGATTCAGAACCTATTCCAGAGCGGCCGATTATCGGCCAGTCAGGATATATGTATACTGTTTGTGTTCTGTCTATTCTCGGTCTGATTTCTTCGGTGTGACTGGACTCTGGGGGTATCAATCAAGTGCATGAAGTAAAACAGGTTTCTTTTTTCTTTCTTTTTTTCTTCCAGCTGACGGCTGTCTGCCACAGTATGTTCGGTGTCTCAATCAATCTGAAAGTTGCATTCCCCTTCAGAATGTTTGCAATGACCGCGAAGACTGCCAGGATGGAAGTGACGAACTATTGTGCGGTGAGATAAGGAGCTCCAAAACAAAATTGATCACATTGTAAGATGCATTTTGTCAGTAACATTTCAAAAAGGGGGCGATTCCTGAAAATGTTTAGCATTCCTCCTCCTTCCCCCCCCCCATTGTTTTTTTGTAATAAGTTTTCCATTTTATTTTAATTTTGGGTATCATATTGCTGTAATGGGGCTTTCTTAGGGAAAATAGAGTATATGTTTTGCTGGGGGGGGGGGGGGGGGGGGTCGGTACCCTCTTACCCCCACGATTCGTCAATTAAGAAGGATATATATAACATTACCTACTCTCAAACCTTACTCTTTCCTCATCTCATTCACATATTCGCGTAACAATATACCCTGTTTTCAGGTGACACGCCTGGATGTCCTTTTTACTGTCAATGCTCATCATTTGAAGCTAACTGCCTCCTCAGTGGAGACGAGAACAACATGCGCAATGAGGTCACTATCAACGGAGCTTTAAGACAACTGTAAGTACTCGTTTGATCATTTTCATATTGAACTTTTTTTTATTTGTTTATTTCATCATTGAAATGTTATTTGAAATACAAAGAAAATATAAGATATAAGAAAGTAATACAAATGTTATAATGATCATTTTAAGAAATTATGTTGATCTTGTATATAATTCATATGTTTCATTTTACTTGTTAAGTCTATATGTATTTTGAAATGGAATAATAAAGTCCCTCTTAAGAGGTAATGAGAGAAAAAAAATACTGAACATTTTTAATTCAATTCCAACAGACTCTAACTATAGTTAGATATAGTTCGGTTCTGGTTATGCGATTGCATTGTGAAAGCAACTTAGAATTTATGTTTGATTATTATGTAGTAGTTCAGAATAATCCTATCGTATATTATGATATAATGTTGGTAAATAGGACTACGCATATAAGGAATCCAAATCTAGTCCCAAGTTATATACTACAAGTATTTATAGTCATATCCTGTATCAAGAGATCCTTTTTGCTGCGTCATTGAGGTATTCTACAACGCAAGAATAAAGTAAACGCGCAGGCACACGATTGTGTTTTCCTTTTAGAAAAGATTGTTGAATAATCTATATTTTCGGTTATGTATAAATTATGTCCGCCGTATTTCATAGGATGATAAATAGCATTACACACTATGAAAATGACGGACAAAGAAAGCGGACAAAATATACAGTTCCTCATTCTACCCTCAACAATTCCTGTGGTAGACAAAGGAACATCACTTCACTGCTATTATGTCAAAACAGGTGAATATGCATGTGACATCTGTTCTACAGGTTTTTACATAATAGCAGTGAAGGGATGTTCCTTTGTCTACCATAACAATTGTTGAGGGTAGAATGAGGAACTGTATATTTTGTCCGCTTTCTTTGTCCGTCATGTTCATAGTGAAGGTTGCTTTCATATTTTTTCCAGGAATGTGCAAGGAAATTCCAGTATTAAACCAGATGTCCCGTTTGCCACCTCATCGTTTCCTCTGTTGATAAGACTGTAGGTATTATTATTTTTCGTTTTCTCTTTGCCTCATCAGAGGATTTATTGATTATATATACATGGTTACATTCAAAGATACAATACTACAAATCAAATTTATATAATCACAAAAACACTGTAGGTATTATTAACTGTTATAAGCTACCGAAACTATTGCATTAGATTGACAGAGAGAAAATACGTTACAGAACTTAAGCATTTGTTGTTGACAATTTATCTAATTTATTTCATGTTATCTCATTTTCTCTCTATTTATAATCAATAATAAAGTTGTATAAAGTAAATTTAATTATACTATATTGTCATAAATTATATGGTATTACATTCTATTATATCATATGGTATTATATTCTATTACATTATATCCTAATCTATTATAACTTTTTTAATATTAATATTATATAATGTTATAAATTATTGTCACATTATCTACCAGCGAAATCCAGGACACAGGCATGACATCCATGTATAGGGAAGACTGGGATGAATTAACAAACTTACAAAATGTGTACGTATACGTGTATTGTGACATCTAAACAATTTATATATTATATATGTATATATATATATATATGTAAATAATGTTTTGGGAATAAGAAAGGATGGATACGATATAAACTTAAACTTAAACAGTGTGCATCTTTCAACAATTTTAAGCATCATTTAAAACTTCACCTGATACAGCAAATTTTAATTTGACAAACGCAATTTTTATGTGTGTAATTACCATTGTAGTATTGTATTTTCTTTGTCCTCCCTTTTTGTTTTTTTGTGTGTACATTTTTAGGATCATCTACCTATAAGTTTTTGTAACTTTTTTTATGATCCAACCACTTCGTAATTTCCTTTAGTGTATTTTCCATTTTAGTGGTTTATCTATGTTTGCAAGAAACTATTGTATTCTTTGCCTTTGTATGTTTTTATGAAAGTGGTGAATAAATTAAATTAAATTCATTCATATACATCAAGGGAATTTCATGTTATCTGCTGTTGAATGGGTGAGGAGATGAATAGAGGAAATATGGTTGACATAGATTTAAAAGTTTGAACAAGTATCCGGTATTGTAATATCTCTGTAACTGGAAGCCAATGTAGTTACAATGGGATAGCATTACACCATGTCGATCTTAATAAATTCCAAAATTTAGTGTTCAGGCTCTGTTTGCAAAGAGTTTTGTGGTGCGGTTAGCTTTAGAAGCAGCTCATATCTTCTGTACTTCGTAAATGATGTGAATATGAAGGTGGCTTAAAAGATAATCAAACAGACAAATCATTTGGAGTTCGACCCTTGTAAACAAGTCAAAGTATTTAAAATGCAATTCCACGCCTTATTCGCAATCGATGTTACTTAATTAAAACAGGACCTGGGGAAATTGTGAGGAGGTCTTGCATAGTTATTCATTTACCTTTTACAACTTCACCCATATGGCGATGATATTGATACTGTAAAATGTGTAGATTTCTTTCGTTACAGAAAACAATACCCAAATTATATATTTACAGGATTCTTTCCCATAACTTGATCTCTGAAATTGAGAACTCAACGTTCAACAATTTCAGTCATCTTGTAAGACTGTAAGTACATTTACGTTTAGTTTTATAATGATATTTTTTGATTGGATTTCATTCCGCATACCACATTTTAATATCTTATCCTAGGAATGGTAGTGTCATGGACTAGTATATTTTGAATAAAACTTAATGTTCTGGTATTTTTCGGAGCCAGAAGGGCTTTAACTCTTATCCTGCCACAGGACTAATCCCCCCGTGCCAAGCCCCAAATCCCCCTGTGCCAGATTGTTTTGGAGATAATCCTATTAACGCGATGGTTCTATGAATAGCGCGTGCAAAACACTAGGCACAGTCCAATGCGCATGAACAATAACTGCTACTACGAAAGTGTGCACGCACGCACATGGCAGCGTAGCAATAGCTTGCTCGCATGTACAAAGCACTATAACGATAGTGTGCATGCACCCTCATGGCAGGCTATGAGTTAACACCTACATGTTTACTTTAACATAGAGTTAACGTTCTTTTGACTCTGAACAGACGTCATCAATTCTTTAAAATTAATGAAGAAAGGACATGTTTAGTTTTAATTTCACATGTTCAAATATGCAGAAAATGTAACATTGCTTATCACACAATGCACGCCAATTACTCTTATGTTGTGCTAACGCCTATCGCTAAAACTTTCGGGAAATGACATCGAGTAATTTCAATACCATGTTGTGCTGCCTAAGCGGATTATCAAATACATTAATCTAATATTTACATATTTCAATAGGTGATTCATAAGGCCTTAGGTGGATTTTTCGAAAGATTTTACAATCGTGTTTGTTGTGTAACTTGACTTGTTCTACATTAATTAACCTTTCTCTTTTAATTTGCTTTCATATTTCTCCAGAGACTTATCGGACAACGCCCTCACCTGTTTGAATTTCCTGACGAGCATTCCTCAACTGACACAACTGTATGAGATATAATGTATTTTCTCTCTATTTCTTTCATGTCTTGGTATTTCATTGATGTAGCTTTATAACATATCCCCTTATTACAAACTTAAGCTTCCGTTCTAGTGAGTGACGTAGCATGTATACAGACATTTAACATCGTAGGGAGGGGGAGGGGCGGCCTTGTCTTAAGCTATGGTCACAACTCAGAGCGGCGACCGACCGATTTGTAGCCTGCCCGGTCGCTGCTGAAATTTAGGCATCGCCCAACGATATTTGGAGAAGTCGAGCAGGCTGTAGAGCCCCAGCGATGCTTGGGCGATGCCCTGTCAATTTCCCGTCGGTCGCCGGTCGATTTTAGGTCAAAACTGAGCGGAATCGGGGAGCTTCTTCTGGCGGCGTCCCAGCAGTGACCGACCGATGACCCACCGATTCCCGAGCGGTCTCCCAGCGGCCACCGGCTGATTTTAAAGAAATTGCCCGGCTGCCTGCCGGTGCTCCGCGGGGCACCAAAATACGCTCGGTAAAAATACATCGATCTAATCGAGCGTTCGCCGTCGAGCGATTTAGATCAAAAATCGAAGCCGCTAGGTCAAAGGCTGCCGACCGATTTTTAACTCGCCGCCCAGTGACCTCCGCGGTAAAACTTCAGCGGCGACCGAGCGATGCCCTAAAAACAAGCAGTGCACGGCCGGCCGCCGCTCGGTGCCCGGTCGAAATTGGCTAAAAACTCGCCGCCCGGCCGCCGACCAGGCTACTTTTGGGGGTTGTGACCATAGCTTTACTTTGTGGATGAAATGCGATATAACAAGAACATCGAGTTATAGGGTTGTAGGTGTGGGAGGGGTCATACTCGAAGATTATAAAAATATTGTCCTTTCTCGTTCCCTTTGCCCCTCTCCACTCCTCCCTCTCTCCCTCTCTCTCTCTCTCTGGGATGATAACGATTATATCACAACCGAAAATATTTCTTACTTCTCTCTTAATTTGGTAATCTTGTAGTTGTACTTTCACCAATTTACCTCTTTAACATTTCAGTGTGAACTAAATAAATTTCTTTAATTGTGTATCCATAGGTTGGTGCCATACAACGAGATTCGACACATAGACCGAGGCATATTTCGGGAATATAAATCATTGGAAAAGTTGTATGTATTAAGTAATAATGATAATGAAATAATATTAACAATAATAATTTCTAGTATAAACGAGATTATAACACACATCATTCCAACAATGATAAAAAAAAACAATGTGCATATAGGGCTTAGTATTTGTTAATGTTACATTTTTCCGTGGAATACATGAATCAACTAGGAATGAAAAAGTACCGCATCATGGAATACAGCCGCATAGTATCATATCGTATACTGTTTATACTGAAAGTTATTGAAATACATACACGTTACTTAATATACAAGCTCATCGGTGTATCTTATGGGCATTCCATTTTTATTTTCATCGTATTTCGTTTAGACATGAAACTTAACGACAACATATGCATTTTGTAGAAATTTCATCGCTTTTGACAGCATGTAAAGTAGAGCGTTCTTTTTGTTTCGAAAATGATTAGGATTCACTTTTTATGGGTTTTTCAATAATTATTATTTGTTTGTATAGATATCTAAACAACAATCTGATAACCTCACTTGCGAATTGGACATTTGATGGATTGCTGGCTATAGAGTGGATGTAAGTTATGTTAATTAGGGGGTAGCAGGGGAGGATCTAGCTTTTTGCCAAGGGGGGAGGGGGTTGACCCAGTGGCGGATCCAGGATTTTCCAAAAATCGCGCCGTTTTACTGTCTTACATTTTTTTCCCCTTCCTTTTCCCCCTTTTTTTCCTCCCCCTCCTCCTTTTTTTTCTTTTTTTCACTTGGCCGCTCTAACCCACCCCCTAGATCCGCCCCTGGGTGGCCAATGCAAAAGCACTAAGAAATTAAAGGAAAACAGGAGTTTGACATTTACTGACCCAAAGCTTTATACTACTACACATTATTGAACCAGTAATGGGGGGGGGGGGGGATTGAATTGTCCCTTGTTATTGATCATACTGTTGGTTTGATCCGATTGGATTTGATTTTTTATTCATTCCAAAATAGAAATTCATAATACTGTATCTATATTTTGCAATTGCCAACGATAACCGCTCCAAGTATCAGCAGGTAATTGCTGACAACTGGTTGCACCAGTAATCCATGTAAAAAGAGTCCCAAAATCAAATTGGTTCGCTGCTACTTAAATTATGTTATGTGTTTTGAAAAGTGTTATCTGAACCAAAATTGTTTCTAAAAAAGGGGTATTCATAAGCCAAGAATGAATGACATCCGCATAACAGATCATCTGTTCATATTATTTGATAAGCAAAGCAAAGTTTGGATAACGTTATAATGTTTGTGGTTTTGAAGATCTTTCTTTAAATAGCATTTTTTTATGATTTGTATCTTTTTACGTTACAAGACCTGTTTTTTTAAAATTACTATTATGCTCTCCTTTTCTTTGTAAGTCTTTGTCCTAAAGTCTCGGTTCCTTTACTGTTGAAGTATCCCTAAAGTGATGTACCAATATTCCGGCCTTTAGTAATGCAATTCTTCAGAAAGAGACATGTTACTAGGAAGATCATTTATCGTCCATGTATTGCATTTTCGTGGTTAGTAAAGGCCACATTTATGTATAAATTTGAATTTTAAATCTCTTTTACCATCAGAATATTGTCTCAGAATCAGATATCTCACATTGGTGCCGGATATTTCAGAAACCTAGAAAAACTGGAAATGTTGTAAGTATTTGTGTGTAAGTATTTCTATCAAACCAATCGTAGAACTACTGAGAACACGAAGCCGAACCGAGGGTGGTATGCCATCCATATGATATACGACCAAACTTGTCTTAGTGGTCACCTCTATATAAAGGCCGCCTGTTTAACAGCGGTCACCTGTATTGCCTCCCTTTGGGAAGTAACATTTGTTGAAATATCTTGTGTTGTCTATAAAGGCTACCTCTCTACCGTAACACATTCTGTATTTCTCCTTGGATTGCCTTCTGGTAGACAGATTTTACTGGAAAAAAAAAGCAAAAGCAAATAAAATCAACCGTCTTCATGTTGTTAATTTATCTATTGCGTCTATTTTTATTTTGAGTATCATATATCTATTAGCTTGTCATTTTATCAAGTCTTTATCAAATAATTAGCAAATCTAGGTTTGCTTCCACCCACCAGCCAACAAAAAGTTCTTTTTATCAACGGCCCTGACATAGAATCCAGCTTCTACCAAATCACTATGATTATTTTGGGGTTGATTTTCAAAAAAAATAAATCGCATGTAATAGGCTTGATGTTTCCTTTTTCTTAATTATTGTAATAGTTCTATATCAGTATGGTTTGTGTATCTCTTTCATTTATAGGGTCCTATCGCATAACGCTATATCAACTATTGAACAAGGGGCGTTCTCCGGCCTTCGATCCTTGGAGACTTTGTAAGTTAATCATGAAGGTGTATTTTTGAAAAAGTTCAGTTTCAATTCGAAGAGCTTTGATTAAAAGATCCCCGCTCTCTTGTTTGATTGCTTTCCATATCAATTGACAAAACCGTACCATTTCAAAATATGTTTAAAACAAAATAATTTTGCTCTAGTAGTATTTCACCAGCTTATCTATATGCACATTTGTACAACACTGAACAAACTTTTTGTCGTAGGTGTACACAGAATTACGTTTAAGTTTATTACGGAAAATAATTAATGTGCCATTTTTGTATTGATTTCTTTGGTGTTTTTTCTTCACTAGCTCACATCAGTAGGGCGTTTTCTGATATTGAGTTTAAAAATACTTAAAGTGGCAAATTATATTAAAAGTGTATGGATGCTGTATTATAGTATTAATGACTGCTTTGAGAGAAGTAGTTGTTTTTATACGCTCAAGGGAAGGTTAGTATTGTGCTATTGACCGAGGCGTGCCGAGGGCAATAGCCCAATTGTAACCTTCCCGAGAGCGTATAAAAACAACTATTTCTCGAATATTAAAGCAGTCATTAATACTGTTATATGCCGAAAACAAAAGAGTCAACTAATGACACCACCTTATCTGCACGGTTGTTTTTATGAGTGTATCTTTGAGAGTAGACTAGATCTAGATTCTAGTCTAAGCAAGATATTTTTACAACTCTGGGGGTGGGCCGGCCCTGTGGGGAATATGGAGAAGAACTTGCGCTTTCATATGACATCTCACTTATTGAGTATCACCTTCAGGATCACAACAGATTATAAAGGTTTGAATCTCGAATTGAAAAAAAAACTTGACCTTTTTTGCATGGTCGCGGAATGCACGTAGACTGCATAGAGAAATGCATTGCGTACAATCTCTATGGGAATAATTTTAACACACAACATCGGGTGCGCTGACAACTACATCTATTTTCGTCTAGAGTCCATACGTCTATGCTTTTTCAGCAACTAAACGAACATGTTTATGGATAATTTCACGTAACCTTTTTGTTGTTCTTGCTGTCAGCGAGTCTTGCATTTGATAAGTTGAAATCTTGGGAGAGATTCTTGAGCCATTTTTGTCTTGTTTGGAATTGTCTTGTCTAGTATGAAAATACCGACCAATTTTTCGCAAACGTACGGTATCCTCGATCGCTCAAACCATTTTTTAACATGTAAACCTATGGGGTAACCATGGAGACTGACCTATTTTCCCAATAACCATGGTTATTGGAAAAATAGGTCTGTTTTAACCATGGTTACTGCGAATTTTCGGGAACAGTTAAAGTTTATGAATGCAAGTTCGACCAATCACATTGCTGGATTACTTAAGTGAGGCATATAATAGGATATAATATGTTGGTTTGTTTGGTTCCATTCCATCTTTAAGAAATCATTTTAAAATAATAATCAATGAAGTTTAACAGGCATTGATTTATGAAATATGTTTTTTTTTTTCCATATCTTTTAGATACTTGCTTGGAAATCATGTAGTGGATTTAGACGCTTTCGCCATTTTAGAAATACAACGTCTAAGAAGGCTGTGAGTGTTTCTCATTTTCTTCTTTGTTGTATTACTAGTAAATAGAGACATGTACTTTACGGTTCTAGGACACCTACCCCCTGGACATCCACCCCCCCCCTCTAGGACAACTACCCCCGCGTTTTATTTTGTTTACAAGCGACAGATTCATCAGGTAGGCTGTATCTAATACAGACCACCTTATAATTTTGTTAAAATCGCCTTTATTTATTTATTTATTTATTTATTTTTCTTATTTCCACCCACTTTTTTGTTAGCAAGATAACTTTGTAATGGTTCAATCAAATGCTTTGATATTTGGCACACATATGTATAGGCATATTATGGACAAAACACGGTAAAGTTTTCAACCTTGACCTTGACTGATGACGTCATCTAGGCGCCATTTTGTGAAATTTTCTGAAAATCAATTCATGATCATATCTTCATAACCAAAATGTATTTTTCATTCATATTTATCATGATCAAGGTCAATATTAGTCCGGTTAATTTCAGGTCAAAATACGCGCGCGTGCGCGCACGTCCGCGCGTCAGTCCGCGCGCAAATTTTAAAAATTTTCAAAATCGTCTCAAATTTATTTTGCATACGTTTCAGGTCATTTTAAGCATTTTATAAAAAATCGCGCACACACGCATGCGCGCGCGTTTCGCGCGTAACACCATAACAAAACATAGAATCGCCATTTTTTTTTCTTTCATGATATTTCTCATATTTTTTCGAGGAATTTGATACCA
Source organism: Strongylocentrotus droebachiensis (assembly GCA_035222895.1). Taxonomy (NCBI): domain Eukaryota; kingdom Metazoa; phylum Echinodermata; class Echinoidea; order Camarodonta; family Strongylocentrotidae; genus Strongylocentrotus; species Strongylocentrotus droebachiensis. The sequence goes on along the minus strand of JAVYIG010004247.1, from coordinate 124,397 downwards.
TGTTTATCTCTTAATGACCATTAATAACAAGATGAGCGTCAATTCAAGATAAATGTCCGTGCGCGCGAGCTCTGTTAAAGGACAAGTCCACTCGAAAAATAATTTACTTTCAATAAAAGCAGAAAAATCAGACAAACCAATCAAAATCGAATAACTAATAAGAAAGTTATGAATTTTTGAAAAAGTATGTAAAACTATGAAACAATGAGATTCACAACACAAATTGCCAAGATGGTTATCAGTTTGTGACGTCATGGCCTCACAACTTATCAATTGCTTTACATAGTTTAATCCCATTAATTTCCCTTTTTATCCCCCAAAACTAGATTTCCCCATGCCTTTGCCCAGGTTATATGATTTGTATCATATTGCGTGCATGACATTTCCCAAAAACTTTTATGAATTTTGAAAAATTGATACTATTTTCTGAATATTGTATATTCATAATTATTGATTTTTATATAAATAGTTTATCAAAATTCAATTTTTCATGATTTAACCAGACAAAAATTACTCTTTATTTGTGCATCCACACAAAAACATGTTACTAAAAATCTAACTTGGATACTGGTGTAAAGAAATAAGATTTTTAGGGTGAAAATAGGAAATTTATATTATCAATATAAAGAAAATAATAAGTGGATAGTGAGGACCATACGTCATACACTCATGCGTGAGTTGCCAATTTGTGTAGTGATTTTCAAAGTTTTTCATGTCATTAAAAATTCATAACTTTCTTATTAGTTATCCGATTTTGCTCAAACTTTTTTTTATTGGTTTGTCTGATTTCTCTGGTTCTATTGAAAGTAAGTTATTTTTGGAGTGGACTTGGGCTTGGGCAAAAACATGCCTATACAAAATCCATTATAGCTCTTTGGAATGAACCGTGACCTTCATTTTGTTCATATTTAGATAGAGTATGAGTCGGAGATATGATTCCATGTCTCATTTGGCCATTAAGTGTACCGTGACATCATCATAATGGCCTTGGAACTCAAAATACAAATTTGCATATTATGAAGTCAGCATATTTATGTAAAATTGATTGTATCACTGTAAACTAAATATTGATCTATTTTCTTCCAAATGTCGATATGTTATAGCTAAGACAATTCTCTACAAGCTCAGTAATCATCATTTTCGTTTTGATCACGTCATCATATAGTGAAAATTACGATTAAAGGGCACATATCAGAAATTTCTTAAGTTGCGTGTTATGCCTATGGAAGGTGAATTTCGTTCACATCATTAATCTACATGACATTGTTTTTTAGCAGTATCTCGCTTATTTTTGCTCTATTTTGTATCAAATTTTAGTTGACCAGCCCACCTATACTTGTTCCAAACAAGTATTATATGTCTAGTTTATTTTTGTATCGCTGCATTTGTCAACAAAATAAAACCATGCGCGGGGTTTAGAGTGAGGCAATAGATTATACATTTAGCCTGACGGTAGTGAAGTAAGAGAAAGAACTCAAGAGAAGATGAAAAAACAGGCACTGAAAATGTGTGAGATGTCATAGGACATCGTCTGCTTGTGCTAATCATGTCCATTCTGTCATCTCACACATCTCAGCAGCGTTCGGAGAGCAGCTCTTCGGGTGCAATGCCGGGGCTATATTTAAGCGTTTTGTAATTGATAATAATCATTACTTCGAATGTAAATCCAAGCATTGAATTCTGATAACCTTGTCGAATCAAAGTTTCACTTTGCAATAATGAAAATAAAGTTTGGTTTTAAAATCAATGAATATCTACTTTAAACAAAAAGACAAACTAACAAACAAACAAACCGAAACAAAAACAACAATAACAATGTAACTAACAGAAAGGTAGGACATCTCCTAGTCAGCTGGAATTTAAGTTGGGGCACATGAAAGTAAAGCAAAATAGTAATGTAAACTAACCTGAAAGCAAATCTGATGTTCCTTGATTTCCCTTTTATTTTCTATTTTCAGGGACCTCTCGGATAATCGGATACCTGATATTAAACCGATGACATTCAGTACACTGCCAGCATTATATTTTTTGTAAGTTTATGATAGAACGTCTCCGTGGTAATCCTGAGGTAATCAATAAAAGTCGAAACTGTTATCTGTGGAATTCAAAACAATTATTAAACCCTTAATATGCATTGTCCTAAAATTGAATGGAATGAAACTGATCCCGGTTTGTTATTTTGGCATTGATTTTGAAATAACTTTTTAGAGCAGTTTCTGGGTAATCTTTGGTAGCTGATGACCATGCAGAAAATGGCTTGTATGAACCACTACAATACAGACAGACAAAAATGAAATCTATATTGATGATCAGCCATTTTGTTCGAGGATCAATTATTATTCCATGTAAGAACTGTTTTTATTTTGAATGCATGAGTGAAAGAGTATTATTTCTCCAAGTTGGATACAGTTGTTTCAATGGTTAAAAGGGGATTTGATTCACAGCCAATTGCTAGTACATGTGCTATTAAAGTTGCTAGCAAAATATCAGTGTCGTGTGTCAACAATTTAAATGTTGTTCCATTTGAATAATGTCTTAGCTTTCCAACTCTACCTGGGGAATAGCAAATCACCCTTCACTCAAGAAATTCCCATATGAGACTTTGATTTTATTTGGTAGCCCTAGATGTAGAAATAGGCTCTAGATAATTGAATTTGGCCAATTATCAGAGGTGAAGGGGCACTTTAATATCAGAGGTGAAAGGGGGCACTTATCAGAGGTGAAAAGGGGCACTTATCAGAGGTAAAAGGGGGCACTTCTTGGATCTGAAAAGGGGCAACCACGTGAAATGAAAATTTGCTCTGTACTCCAGGGAATGGAATCATTATATAGGGTGGTCTTTAATGATCGTGTGCATTTCCGTGCAGGGATTATCCAATTCATTCCGGTTTTACTTAATGTGTACTCTTTACGCGTTTTTTTCTTTTTCGAACAGGGTGTTAAAGAATAATCCTATCGTTCAGCTAAGGAGTGGGGCATTCGCTGAGATGGAGGTACTCTCAAGTCTGTGAGTATTTAGGTACTAGGAAACCAATCATCTACTTTACCCGTCTCGCATACTCTTTTAATTTGAGAAACTATCGTTTGTTTGTGTTTCAAACCTTTAAAATAATTGGTTATATAATGCATGTAACATCTTCGTTATATCATCCTGTGAAGCAGACGTGGATCCAGGATTTCTTAGGGGGGGGGGGGCCAATTTGAAATCAATTTAAAATTAAGTGTGTTGAAATTTTAAAATCGCGCCGGCCGATAATTCGCTCAGGGGGGGGGGGGGGGGTAGTGAGCACTAATTTTTGTTGGGCCCTCGAAAATTTGAAAAATCGCTCCCTGGATCCGCCACTGCTGTGAAGTGCATACTATCTTTATAACTATTATATTCCCATTCTTGATGTAGACTTGTAACTGACTTTCCCAATTCTTCCTATCACAGCCACCTAAGCGGCTGTAACATATCTGAAATAGATACCGGAGTGTTTACAAATAGCAGCGGACTTAAACTCATGTAAGTTTATGAAAGTAGTTAATAAAGAGATGAATGCAACTACACTAATTCGAAGAATAGCAACAAATACAAGCAGACCCCGTTATTTTTGTTTTCGTGAGTTATGTTCCTTTAGCTTCCGTTTACATTGTGCACTTTCGGCTTTCCTTTAATTCTTGCGATTGCCTCCGTTGGATGGAAGATATTTTTTTTTAGAAAGTGGTTCTTGTACATTTTTCGTGACTTCTGTCAAACAGATTTTAAACAAAATATTGTAAAAACGTTTCTCATGCAGCCATCTCCGTTGCTTTATTAGACATAATGTTCCTAATGGCCCGGTCCCACTGGCCGATGGACACGAAACGTATGCATAAAGGACACAGCGGACGAGCAAAATTTCGCGGGTGGCTCCATCCGTTTTCATCCGCCCCAGAAATGGACAAAATTTGCGAAAACAGAACGGAAAATAACGGACGTGGGTAGTATGTAGCGGGGATGTTAAACGGATGTTCATCGGAAGCCTAGCGGATGAAAGCGGATGGAAGTGGATGACAGCTTTTAATACTTTATATACGAAATGCATACGCTTACATCCTTTCTATTTCCGTGCTACTAACGATGTATAGACGTTCCATGTACCTTATCTTTCCTCCCTCTTTCCGTTTTCAGCTGCAGCGGATGTGAGTTGCGAGGATGCCCAGAGGATGCAAGAAGGATACAGCGGACGTTTAACGGATGATAACGGACATAGAACGTTTGTTGCTCGTATTTGTCGCGGATTTACATCGTACACGGCGGAAGTTCATCCGTTCTAAAAGTTTTGTGCAGCTCAAAACTTTTTGCGCGGATGAAATCACAGTGGACGGATGCTCGATGGATAGAGCGTATGAAACACGTATACAATGAGTACGGAACGGATGCATAGCGTTTTCCAACGGATGGCAAGATTTGTTTACGTTTTACATCCTCTTTGCATCCGTACGTGCAGTGGGACCGGGCCTTTACATAATGGTATGCTAAACATTTCCGAACCTGTTCGGGGATGCCCCCCTCCCCCTCTCTTCTGTAGAAAGGCTTACAGAAATAAAGAAAAGGGGGAAGTAAAAGAAACAACATGCACAAAATATCACACGCCCTTTAATAGTCCTTTACTCATTGATCTCATTTTGTCCATCTTTGAATTTCGAAAGATTTCGAAAGATAGTCGTTAAAATACACCATTGAACCCTCTTTTCAGTAAGAGATAACCAATTCGCACCAAAAAAAAAAAAACATGATCATGATAGCGCATGTGCACTATAAATATGACATAATACTGCTTTTTATACTTCGTTTCAGAAACATGAAGACCAATAAACTAACTGAACTTAAGTCAAATATCTTTGCAGGACTTCACAACCTGGTTGATTTGTAAGTTAAAGTTTTTTAATTTGTCTTCTAATCTTAGTTGTCTTTATGTTGTTTTTTTTCTTCTTTTCTTTTCAATTGTATCAATTGTACGTGTACATGACTGTATCCACTTCTCTATTGATGGAAGCAAAAACTAAACCCTTTGCTAGGGATTTACTGTGAAGAAGGAGTTTTTTTTGTTGTATTTCATGCTTTATAGATCCTTTTCATTTCAAATTAAATATCACATGGTATCAGCATCAATTATGATAGATCATATAATCAAATTTAAATGACGTTGAATGACATAAAAACAACAATAATTAAATGACTAGTTGTCGATTGCTGGTGTTACGAGATTACATCAGATTTTGAAGAGACAACCAGAGATGAACAATGCTCATCAGAAAAGAAAATCAATACAAAGAGCAGGCACCTGGCCTATTTAAAGAAAAATATATAACACAACCTATCATTCCTACTGACCCTTTATAATAGGGATTTTTAGATTTACACGACGAGAACGTGGACTGCCACGTGTGACATCCTTTTAAGGCAATGTGACGTCCTTTTTGAGGCACTGGTAGTGCCCGGCAGTGCCTTAAAAGGAAGTCACATTGCCTTAAAGGGATGTCCACGTTCTCGTCGTGTAAATCTAAAAGTCCCTAATATTCAAATGCTTGCCCACTTGGCAGCATGGATGACTAATTTGTTTTTCCTTCGTGAAATGTAATGTTCAACAGATTCAAACGACAAAAGAAAATTACAAAGGTAACTGAGAGTTGGCTTGTACATAACGCCACACCGACATCTGAAAATATTGTTTTGTTTAGTGTTTCCCTAGCAACAGCAGAAGATTCGAGAGGTAGATATTTCTAGACTTACGAGGCTCATAAATAGCACAGAGAACATGCATTTCTATTGTTTAAAGATGATATATCACATTCTGCAAAAGAATGGTGCTAAGGTCAATCCAGAATATGTTAACGACTTGACAGGAAACGAAAATGCCTACCAAGGTTTCGGGTGACCTCTTATACAAAGGGGACTTTCTGACTTTTGAAACTTTGTGAATTCGGAAAAGCCAAAATTAAGAGAGATCAATTCGTTGAGAATGTTGAATTGCAGAGATTGTAGCTTTGTACTTAGGGTAATAAGAAATGGAAGTTTTAAAAGTTCTTTTATTTGTTGATGTTGTAGTCCTTAATTTTTATTTAAACGAGCTACGAAGCAGTTACTTTGACCGTGACCTTCCTAAAGCTAATGGAAACAGACCTCCAAATGATATCCGTTTCTTTCACTAAACAGGTGGCTGGAAGAAAATGAAATTGCCTATATCGAACCTGGTGTATTCAGAGGACTGAAATCTTTGAAGAGATTGTAAGTTTTTTTGCTCTAGACACATTCCCATTTATTACAAATATAAGTTTGAAATAATGGAACAGTAACTCAATGACTTTTTCCATGATATTTTTGAGGAGAAAAACAAGGTCCAAAGAAAGAGAGATGCGGAGAGAGAGAGAGAGAGATTGGGAGAGGGGGTAGAAAGGGAGAGAGATGCAGAGAGGCAGAGACAGAATGAAGGGTGTTGGTAGAGCAGTGCTTGAACGGGAAAAGAAATTCAGGAAGAGCTGTGGAGTAATACAGTGGTCACAACAACGAGACCGACACAAGACCGACATTACCTGTATATGATTCAGATTTATCAAGCGGCAGCACAAAGCGTTTTAATAAGGGAGCTTACAGATAGCACATGGTACAAATGACCCCAAATATCCACAGATCTTTTACACATGGAGAAGTTCAACTTTGAGCATCTTAGAATAATAACTGCCAAAGTCCTAGATGTGCTTCATGAATATCTTTTGTTTGACCTCTTGAAAAGAATACTTCCACCTGCGTATTATAGAATGTACCGTTGGTGCATAAATGAATAATGTTACATAACTTTCATGAGCGCATATCCAGTATTCATCTCTGTGGGTTATACTTTTTTTGGTATATACTTGTTATTAACAAAAAATATTGAAAATAAGGTTTTCGTGTCGTCAATCTCCCTGAGGAAAATTTGTCATTATAATAGATCTGCTTTGAGTTTGAACAAATGCAAAAAAAATGTTCTAATAATAGTTTGCTTCATTTAACTTTCCTAAAAGAAACAAATATGACGTTTGACAACGTCTGATTTTTTTTTTAATAAAATTACTTTTAAATCATACTCCCAAATATTAAAAACTTCCGCGTTTGAATTTAAAATTGTGCTTCGAAATCGCATTCCAAACTATAATTTGTTTTTAATGTACAGAAAGCTTCTTGAAAACAAACTGGAAAGGGGAAGCTGTGGCGCATTGAAGGATTTGAATGCCGTGGAAGAACTGTAAGTATATCCTGTGGACTATTATAGTAAAAGTCAGAATTTCCAAAAGAAACAAAATTACGTAAGGTTTGAAATGTTGTAATGAAGTAGGAAATAGATTACACGAAGAGGAAAGGTAATAACATTAGTGTAGTATGATAAGTCTTTAATCATATTAATTTCACAAACCCTTGTAATAAAGAACATGTCATAAGATAATGTGACATTTGAATTTAATCGTCTAAAATATGGAACGGAATACATTAGAAAAAGGATCATAAACCGAAATGTTAACGAGTAAATCGTATTGTGTACATGATAAAATTGTTGACTGTAATTATTTTACAACAGATGATTATATACGTGTATAATATATCAATGTCATCTTTTACATGATTTATCTCATCAGGAATCTCAGTTTTAATCCGATTAGATTAATAGAGAGAGGATCATTCGACAATATGACTCGACTTCGCGAACTGTAAGTGTAACCCATTATAATTATTGAATCAAACGACCGGATTGAAAATAATTTCAAAGTAAAGCGCTTAGAAACGTTTAGAATTTTGCACTTAATACCAATGTGACTATTAGTATTATTCTATTCTTTGTTTTAGCATATTGACGCACCTTGTTGCAGTCGAATCTACGTCAACCTGGGGTATACCTAAGCAAATAGTTATCGAGGTGATGTTTTTTCCCCAAAACAGATGTTTGTACTTGTAGTCGGGATATTTGATAAGGTTTGTGAAAACGTGAATTATTCTCGCCTAAAATACATTAAACGGCTGTGTTAACGTTTGTTCCCCTACAGTTTTAACTTATGTCAATGCGCTAAAGTATTGCGATATAATTGCTTCAATAAAACACATTAACTTCCGTTTAATCTATTTTTCCGACAGTCACCTTGTTGGGCTGAAGATTGAGCAACTTCACCTCGACACATTTAATGGGTTACCATCCTTGGAGAAATTGTAAGTAGGTGAAGATAATGAATCAAAGTTGGTTGAAAGTTTCCTGTATTTAACGAAATATAATGACAAAGAGGGTATTGATCGATATTGTAAAGTTTTATTTATATTGAGTTCGGAGCACTGTGATATATTTGTTAACGTTCTTGGCTGTCGTATGAGAGACCCTTGGTTCGATCACTCCCTAGTTATTACACCTTTGGACAAAGTCTTTTACCCACGTTCGTCCCTCTCAACTCAGGTGTATTAAATGGGTACCGGGCAAATGAATATTTTCGGTGATAATACTTGCACGGTCCTGAGGAAGAGTAGTATTAATAATGATGAGAGTGAGACCAATGTTTAGCTAATTAAGACAACAGGGGCGGCGATTCCGGGGGGGGGGGGCGGGGGGGGGGGACACGTCCCCCCCCCTCGATTTTTGTAGGGGGGATCGTCCCCCCCAGAAAATTTGAAAAAGTACACAAAAAAAATGTACAGCCAATACTGACTAAAGACTGCAACACACTATTAGGCTTTGGAGGGCCAAAGAGTGCAGCGTTTAGACAAAAAAAAATGCAAAAATCCTTCAAAATGTACAATTAATATTGTAGAAAAGTGAAGTGTGAAACAGGTATTTAGTTTGTTTTCATACTATAGTTTTGCTAAGGAATATAATTTACCTTGACCCCCCCCCCTCGTTCACTATGCTCACTCACTCGTGCTTTGGGCAGTCCCCCCCCCCCCCCGATAAAATTCAAACGTGGTTTATTTCTAATTCGATACCAGTTACTAATTTACAAATGTTCCTGAAATGGCATGATTTTCCCCAAGCTTCCGGGGGCTCTGCCCCCTGTACCCCACTAAGGGCCCTAAGGCTTGTCCCTGGTTACTCAGCTGACCATAATTAAATTCCTAAAACACCTGAGCTTCCGGGGGCTCTGCCCCCTGGACCCCACCAGGGCCCTAAGCGGGCCTCTGGATGGTCATCTGACCACATTCAAAAGCATAAAACCCTGAGCTTACGGGGGCTCCGCCCCCTAAACCTCACCAAGGGCCCTATAAGGCGGCCCCTGGATGCTCATCTGATCGTAATTAAATGCCTAAAACCGCTGAGCTTCTGGGGGATTCGCCTCCTGGACCCCAGTACGATTAGTGACCTGCATGCAAGTGTCACAAATAAGGTATCAAAATATGCTCATCTGACCCTTATTAAATGCCTAAAAACTCTGAGCTTCATGGGGCTCCGCCCCTTGACCTCCGCCGGGGCTTTGCCCCTGGACCCCACGCCAAAGTTACACCCAACTTAATTGCTTTGCTCATGATCACAAATACTTTATTCCCCCCCCCCCCTCCAACTTTGAAAAACGGTTCCGCGGGGCCTGCATGTAACATGACATTGTAAGAGCGATGATGATGCGGATTTTTTTCTCCCCTCCCCCCCAAAAAAACGTTTTGGCTCATTACGTCACTCCTCCCTCGTTCCTCGCATTTCGTCCCCCCCCCCCCGGTCATGAAAAGAAATCGCCGCCCCTGTAAGACAATATTGTTCTGTTTAACAATGTGACTTTTGTATCTTAGTTCGTGGGTTCCAATGAAGCCCATTGTGGATACCTGACGTCTTACGTGTAGGACGTAAGACGTCAGGTTTGTAAATGTGGTCCTCCTTTCAGGTGTAGGGTGAATTATAATGGATAGCACTCTATCCCTAGGACAGGACGTAGATGTCCCGTTTATGGCAAAGACACAACCTATCCATCTGAGTTACAAACGCATTGCACTCTTTGTAAAAGAGTCGACATGGTCGACCCCGGTGTGATGGTACACTTGTGAATCCCCTTCATAATACAGGGCGCGGAGAAGAGACCAGAAGGTCGCAGTGATGTTCTTTTGGTCATGATCGCTTTCCCCCTTCCAGATATAGGTAACGTAATCTTTATCGATGCGTCATCGTTAAACACGTCTCCAATCTTCTGCTAATTACAGGTCTACCGATGACTACCGTTTATGCTGCCTGTTCACGAACATCACGTGTTCAGTCATCACCCCAACACCACTCGATTCCTGCTCCAGTCTTACCCATAACAACATTCTTAGAGCAGCAATGTGGATAGCTGGATTCGGAGCTCTCTTGGGAAATTTTGTTGTCATTTTCGTCCGTTTCAGAGAGGAACAGCACAACCGAAACAGCGTTCAAAGGCTCTTCATCACCAACCTAGCCTTCGCTGATTTCCTAATGGGTGTGTACATGGTGACGATCGCCTCGGTGGACATTTACTACGGTGAGAGGTACTTTCTTTCGGCACCCATCTGGCGGGAGTCCCAACTTTGCCGGTTTGCTGGGTTTGTGGCTCTTCTCTCCAGCGAGAGCTCGGTTTTCCTGCTTGCACTCATTACCATTGACCGTTTCATCTGTATCACATTTCCTTTTGGGACGGTGCGTTTTCGCTCTCGATCGGGGCGGATTGGCGTTGCGCTTGTCTGGATCCTGACCTTCATCCTAAGTTTGGCACCAATCATGATTGGACTGTACGATTCTGAGATCTATGGCTTATCGGACGTTTGTCTGGGTCTCCCCTTCAACACCTTCACCGAGCAGAAAGGACGCATCCGCTACGTCTATGAGTCAGACGTTTACCAGTTCATCCCTGCGGAGGAACCTGAGCAGCGTTCTTACTGGCTATATTCCATCGCTCTCTTTCTGGGTGTCAACTTCATTCTTCTCGTCCTAATCTTCATTTGCTACATAGCAATCTGTGTCCAAGTTCGAAGGTCGGCGAAGATCGCTGGATCGGAGCGTATGAAGCAAGAGGTTCGCATGACCACCAAAATGGCGCTGATCGTCGGTACTGATTTCTGTTGTTGGATGCCCGTCATTATCATGGGGATTCTGTCACAGACAGGTGCCACAGAGCTACCGGCCTCTCTATATGCTTGGGCCGTTGTCTTTATCTTACCCATCAATTCGACGCTGAATCCCTACCTGTATTCTTTAATTGCTCTGTTCTCACGTAAGAAGAAGGACGGCTTTCCGTTGACGGGTCTCAGTGTGAACGCACTATCGAAAAGTAATCACTAAACTTTAATAATCTGATCCTCAAAAAATATCAAAGATACCGATAAACTATGTGTCTCTCGGCAGGAATGATCACGTTCGCATGATTCATTATGCTTAACAATATAGAGACGTTCTTTATAAAGTATACATAATACTATTCTGATGTCATTGGCAACTCTCGTGACACAAACACATAGAGAGATCAATAGCTGTTCTTTCTTTATAATAATAATAATAATAATAATAATGTGACTTATATCGCGCCAAATCCACTCTCTCTCTCTCTCTCTCTCTCTCTCTTTCTCTCCCTCTTCCTAGATCCACCTCTCCCCCTTCTCTCTCTCTCTCTCCCTATCCCCTCTCCTTCTCCCTCCCACTCCATCTTCTCTCTGTATCTTGTTGATAAGAGTTGTATCTGACCCCCTCCCTTGTAGATACGCCATTAATTACCCTTTTGACGTTCAGACTCGATAACAGACGAAATAACGGTATTTAATCGTATTTACAACAAAGACGCAAATCCATGCCCTTATTTATTTCAAGGCAATTTACTATCATGGAATGAAGTAACATGAAAAAACATGCATGCAAAGATAAATATATATATAGTATAAGCCTGCATAACGTACATCCGAATTACACGAGTTATTGATTCTTGTTTGTTATGATTAAACCAATACAAATGTTTACATAATTATTTAACGTCATATTTTTGAAAGAAGCTGTTTGATTAAAAGTAAGACCATTCAAACTAACATTTGTTATTTTATAAATACTAGTACCCTAGATTTGATTACTTTTGCAACGCAGATTATCAAATAATCTTTATATTGACGATTTGTTATTTGATGGGTATAATGGTATTCTGCTTTACGTATACTATTCATCACTTCCCGAGACATCAAGCAAAATGCGTATACATTCATTACTCACATTTGTCTAATCTCCTTTTTAGGTTTTCCATTTGGCACAGTTGTCCAAGCATATTATGCAGGGAGATTAAAAATAACATATTTTACTGGATAGATATACGATAGGCAAATGAGATATTGGCAAATCAAAACATATAGACAAAAGAAAGGCAATGCATTGACACTTTTACATTGTTGATTTGAAGGAAAAAAACAGATTTTAAAACACTGGAAAATATGTGTCATTTTCAAACACTAATTATCATGCTATTAGAACGCACCGCACTATAACCAAAATTGGCCGAATCATTACTGTACAAAAGCAGAATTGTCAAAAATAAAACAGTAAAAATTAACAATTCATACCCTCCATACACAGTTTCTATATGAACTCTGTTTGTTGCTACGGCAGGCACCCAGTGAAAACAAATTCGTTTGATAAAATTATGGAAATGCAAGCACTACTTCAAACAAACAGAACTTTGTCATACCTTGCTCATTTTACCTGATTGAGGTGTCATATGAAAGGGCAGAAACTCAACTTTCTAAAAATGTGATTTTCTCCTTGAAACTTAGATACCGTCCGCCAAATGAATTTTTTGTTTCCTCTATTCAAATTCATTTTAATCACTTATGCGTGAAATATGTATTATATGAGTTGCATCAAATGAAAGAAGAGAATTTAAGCTTTCCAAATATGTGTCATTTGTCAATTATAAATGTGATTAAGTTATGATAAAACATCGATAATTTTCGGTTTCGTTTTTTCTGGGACGCACTGTATAATGTTTGCCACATCGATGGTGTGCACTTCATCTACTTCCTTATCCTACATCTGTTATGTCACTAATATCTACACTCCCCCCTCACACACACACACACACGCACACACGCACACACACACGCACACACACACACACACACACCCACACACACATACACTTTACTGCCGCTACTCCCAATATAAAAACCGGCATATCGAAGAGTGTATTTAATAACGATGTTTACAGATTGAAGAGCCACTCGTCGGTTTTTTAGACTGCAGGACAGAGAGGGTCATTTTGGTTGTGTTAATGGGGTACTTCTTACTTCTTAGTTTGCTACTCATATCTGCTGCAGTCATCCTCCGAGGAGAATATGGAATATCTTCTACAAGCAGGAGGGGTTCGTATATATTCATATTTATATATTTATAGAGGTATCATGGTGCAACAGGTTCCTCATTTGACTATGGATCACATGATTCGTGGTTCGATTCGCGCCGCGGCAGTAATGTCGTTTGGTAAGACATTAATCTACATGCATGTGCCATTCTCAGTCCAACTAGGTGTTTTAAGGGTACAGGTGTATGCGAACGTTAATTCGGTTGGATTTGCATGTAATACTTTAATACTCCCCAAGGGGCGGAGAGTGTGTTATATTTGCTTGATTTTCTTGTATTGCAGAACAGCGAGCAAAACCTATTAACAAATTGCTTATTGTTGATTTGTTTTTAATTGTCATCCATTTTCTTAAATTAGCATTTATTATTGATATGGCTTTGAGTTAGTCTAAATTAGCGTGTATTTGATTTTCCAATTCCAAGAACCTTCCAAACAGGACAGCCACTTAAAAGTGAACCAACTGTACATAAGTGAGCCGCCAAATATGTAGCGATCTGCTCTAGAATATCGGATACCCACTCGCACCTGGGTTGAGAGGGGCAATTGTTGATCAATGCCTTGCTAGAGGACTTTGGTATCAAGTTGGGATTAATTAAGTATCATGATTATTAAGCGTCATATCAGTTTTCTAGTGAAAGTTGAACAATTATGCAGTTTCATGTCAATATGTTCCGTGACTGCGTCTGGCAATGTACCGTTGTACATGCATTATTCTCTTTCTTTTTTCGACAAGTCTAAATCAAATCACGGACACATTAGAAACAAAAAGCACATTCCGAAATAATTTGTATATAATTATGTGTACCGGTAATAGATATATCTTTGATCATGTTGACAGTGTTTCTTAGTAATTCGAGTCACATTTTGTGTGTGGAAAGGATGCGGAGTGAAGGGTATGAGGTATGAGGAATGAAGACAATGCGTGGTTTTTAACCAACATAAAGAAAACAAATTGAAAGATAAACATGCTTGATGCCTTTAGAAGGCTATAAGTCGTTGAAAATAACGAATTAAGAACAATGGTCGAATAAACAGTTCGCATTCGTACGCGCTCATTTCCAAGCCAAAAACTATAAGGTAGTTTAATTTAATTCTAAGAAATAAGTACTTGAATTTTGTTCAGGCAGCATATCGAGGAATCGTCAGCCCATTCTTGGTGAAAGGCAAATTAAAATATTAAGCGTGGGTGCACACTGTAACATTTAAAGTGCATAAAAAGAAGACGTGATTGTACAGTGGAACCTGTCTATAAAGACCACCCGAGTGAGACGAGAAAAGTGGTCTTTATAGGCAGATGGTCTTTATGTACAAGTTCCTTTAGTATATGTTTAAATGAGAAACCATGTTCAAGGAAAACAAAAAATGTTGCCTTTGTAGACAGGTGTTTTTTCTGTACAGGTGATCACTAAAGCAGGTTAGACCAGGGAGGTGAAAGAATGGAGTGGAATCAAGCCGCTTTCCTTTGACCCCATGCTCAAACCCGCCGAAAAGTTATGCGCTAATCTGCCAATGTTGACCAGGTGGTGAGATAAAAGAGCGCATAGAATTTCAGGATTTAGAATTCCTACATCAGAAAATGGTATCCCAGCAATTGTTCGCTGTCCCTTTCAATGATTTCTCATCAGTTGTTGAATGTGTAATGAGTAGAACAAGCGAACACAAACTTGTGTAATTTCATCCTTTTTTTTCCGACTGCAAAAATACAAAAAAACACGCGAAAACACGCATTAGCAAACTTAAAGTTATCGAAGATTGTAAATCATGGATTAAATAACGGGACACTAAATATGCACAAATTAGCGTATTATCTAAAAATATTGAGTTTTTGTCAGGATCTAATTTTTCTTTTACCAACTCTGGCACACAAATTATAGGAGTACTATATTTGAAACAAAATTTGATGCACTATTCCCAATATAATCCCCATATAAAGTTTATAATTTACACTGAAATTTTGCCGGTAATTAAATTTTTTGTAATAAATGTGAAAGTGGTGCCTGGCCTCCAAAATTCCCCGCAGTGGGAGCGCGGCGCGGAGCATGGAACTTCAAAGCCAAGTGGAAAGCGTTTGAATAAATTACAAGAGTTTCCACTCCTTCTTTTTCACCTCCCTGCCTACACACTGTAATATTTCGAGTGCATGCATAACAAAAGAAGACGTCATTGTGCAATGTTGTCAGTGATGATAAAATATCTACCATTCAGAAGGGTGCAAAATAGCGCGTCTTTGAATTTGGTTGAGGACTATTAAATTACAAGGGTAAACTGTCATGGTGTATCGAGGAACATAGTCACGGGGGTTATTTGCCGGCTTTTCATCCTTTTCCATACCTTTTGTGAATGTATATTGGTTTGGAGAATTCCTTACGTGACTATGCAAGCCGTGTGCGTTGGCTTTATTTGCGCCGAGTATATACAGTATGGCTATCCGTCAAGCTCAAATTGCTACGTAAAAGCAGTGCTTGTATTGTCACTTTTGTCTAAATTGGAGAACAAATAACATTCGTTCAATGTTTGTTCATGAAAGGCGACGGGAGTTTGTAGAGAACGGCATGTGATAGCTCTTCGATTTGGTGTAATTGGATATTTTGTCCCCTCCCCCTAGAAAAAAACCAAAGGTACTGGTTTTGAAGCTGAAATGGTGAATTGCAAAGTAAATGTAAATACGACTCTGAAATGTTTATAAAAGGTGACAAATTTAGCTTTCCACTCAGTGATTGACGGCATTTATTGCAAGAACATTACAAAATGAATGATATTAATAATTAAATGGGATAGGTTGTCAGTAAGTAAACAGAGCATTTAATTTAAAGATAAAGTCGGATGAAGAAAAGAAAGGATAATGATAACTATTTAAAATTCTTTCTATTTGATTCTTTTATTTCAACAAATGGTGATTAATAAAGGCTTGTTCTCACATGGCGCGGTAAACCGCCGCAAGAAAAAATACACGTTGGGTGAAATGAATGGCAATAATTGCGCGCAACAAAGTAAGTGGGGGTATATTAACTGAGCTCTTTGTGTTGAGATTCAGAATTCTGAAGAGAAAAAACGTACGAACCGTATGGTGCCTTTAACGAAAGAATAACTTTGTTTTAAAGTAAAATAGTCATCTCTAAAATGCATGCATGTTATCTGTTATTGGTTTGATATTGATTTGGGAAAACCAGTTGTTATTTACTAGATTGCAATAGTATCTTTCCTCTGCCTGCATAAGTGACGAACAGAGCATTAATGATTGCACATCGCTCCACAAGGAAATGTCTATTTGGTATTCACTTATTTCAACGTTCTATCAAATGTCAAATATAAGCCACAGGGAGCAATGACAACTTAAGGCTCGTTCAGACATTACGCGGCAAAACCGTGACGTTTTGTTATGATGGCTTAAAGTGTAATTTGCTTTACATTCAGTATTTTATAACACAGAGCTAAGCTAATACGCGTAAGTCTTTTGTCGAGGGCAGTTGCCATTCATTTAGACATTTAAAAAACCGGGGAGGTTTTTTTGCGGTTTTTGTTTGCGGTGGTTTACCGCGCGATATCTGAACAAGCCTTTAGAGTAAAAACAAATTATAAGAACATGAATGTATAGAACGAAAAGTAAAGTTGATTGTTAGTGTTGATGTTATTGTTTTTGTCAATGTATACACAATTTATTGGATCGGAGAACATCGGTGCTATAGCATAAATGGATGAACACCGTACAATTCCCCAATCCTCCCGTTTTCCATATCATTTTCATTTTTCATAATCACTGACATGTGACCAGCTTGCTATGAATATTCATACTTTCAGGTCTGTTGCCATGTCTGGAGAGTAACCTGACCTTTGACCTTGCAGACTATTGTGATGGTGAGGTAAAATGCCCTCTCGGAGATGACGAACTCCTTTGCAGTAAGAGTCACTCGTTCATCAACATTATACAATAGGCCATTACGTGTTGTAAGATAGGACAAGCCATAATATTTGTCCTACCTTTCAACACTTAAAATATGCAATTCGCATTTTGATTAATGAAATACAATCATTCGTCACGGGTAAATGAAATAATTTGTAACGAAGCACTTAGCAAATATTTGTGGATTGAATTTGATTACATTACGAAATTGGTCTATTGTTTGAGTAGTTGTAATCGTTTCATTTGTTTATGATTCTTTACACTTACGCAATACATGCTTACGATTTTTAAAGAAGCATTGGTTATTTATCACCGGCAGCAAGAGGCGGGGTGCAAGTGTTATCAGTGTTTATTTCCGAAGAAAGGATAAGATGAGGAGCAAAATGATACATCCTGAAGACTAATTACCTGTTTAAAAAAAACTGGTTTTATATATGATAGTATGAAAGAATGACGGAAAACCGGGGACATACTTGATTACATAATCCATCTCCTTCAACCGTTGCAAAACACACCATCATCACTGGACATGCCATTGGATCTGATGATACCCAAATTATCAGCTTCTAGATAGACATATACCTCAGTCACACCGCCATATTGATTCAGAACCTATTCCAGAGCGACCGATTATCGGCCAGTCAGTATATATGTATACTGTTTGTGTTCTGTCTATTGTCGGTCTGATTTCCTCGGTGTGACTGGACTCATGAGGTATCAATTAAGTGCATGAAGTGAAACAGGTTTCTTTTTTCTTTCTTGTAGCTGACGGCTGTCTGCCACAGTATGTTCGGTGTCTCAATCAATCTGAAAGTTGCATTCCCCTCCGGAGTGTTTGCAATGGCCGCGAAGACTGCCTGGATGGAAGTGACGAACTATTGTGCGGTGAGTTTAGGAGATCCAAAACAAAATTGATCACATTCATTGTAAGATGCATTTTGTCAGTAACATTTCAAATAGGGGCGCAATTCCTAACAAATCGTTAGCAATCCTCCCCCCCCCCCCCCAGGTTTTTTTAAAAATAGATTTTCCATTTTATTTTAATTTTGGGTATCATATTGCTGCAATGGGGTTTACTTAGGGGAAATAGAAAATACATGTTTTGCTGGGGGGGGGGGGGGGGTCTGTACCCTCGTACCCCTGTGATTCGTCAATTAAAAAGTATATTTATATATATAACATTACCTACTCCCTAACCTTACTCTTTCCTCATCTCATTCACATCTTAGCGTAACAATAATATTTACCCTTTTTTCAGGTGACACGACTGGCTGTCCTTCTTACTGTCAATGTTCATCGTTTGAAGCTTACTGCCTGCTCAGTGGCGACGAGAACAACAATGAGGTCACTATCAACAGAGCTTTAAGACAACTGTAAGTAGGTATCACAGCTAAAGTTTGAAAGTATCTACATTTCATTTCCCCTGCCAATTTCATTTTACAGCACATGGAAAGAGGAGTTTTGATACCTCATTTGTCAAATTTGAATAAGTACTTTTGAAAAAATTTTTGTGGAATTTTTCAAATAATTATATGAAGCCCATTTAGATGTGTGTGAGTCATATTTCCGTCGCCGGAACAAGTTTTCATGGGTTTTGAAACATGGCTAGATTTAAGAGTGTCTATCAAGAGGGGCTGAATTTCGGCATATCTGGGGTATATATATATAGCTTAATTATTTCTGTAAGGTTGGACCATCAAATCCATTTAAATTAATTTTAAATGGCATTTGAAAATGGCTCTGAACTCTTAAAACTTCATTATTTTAAAGCACCCTTAAGCTTTTTTGTGTGTTTTCAAGTCTGCCTAAATTGAAAACCGTTAATGGTAGGGGAATGAATTTTGGCACATCAATAGAAAGTATGGCAGTGGCGGATCCAGGGGGGGGGGGCACAGGGGGCACGTGCCCCCCCCCCCCCCCGGCCAAAAAAATATGTTAAAATCAGCCCTAAATTCCCCCAAAATGTACTGAAAAACAGGGACGTGCCCCCCCCCCCCCCCCCGCGACCCAAAAAAAAAATCCAAAAAAATTCAAAAAAAAAATATGGCAAAAAGGTGACCTTACCCCCCCCCCAACGTAGCAAATTTAACAATTTAAAAATTTCTTGACCCCCCCCCCCCAAAAAAAAAAAGTGCCCTCTTACCCTCCCCCCCCCCCCCCCGGTTATTCAGCGGTTGGCTGAGTCGTTAAGATTTTTTTTTAGACCAAAAAAAAAAAAAAAAAAAAAAAATGTCCTCTTACCCCCCCCCCCCCCCCCCCCCCACCGCCCTCCCTCCCCCCTAGGCCTACATAACTTATTTACTATATAAACAAAAATAATAACAAATCCCTTTTAATTGAAATTCATTAATTGAATACACGATCTTAAATTTAAAAACTCTGGGAAAACAATAAATGCCCTTTAGATCCTTGGCCTGGGTTCACAATCACAACATGAGAATAGAGACACCAGGTGCACTGCCGCCGAGCTATCACCGAGTGTGTGTGTGTGTCATTGGGTTTTCATACAGACGTGCATCAACTTCTTGATCAATCAGATACGATTACTGAAAAGACACTGCCTGAATTTAATTGGAATTTAATAATTATTTTCCAAAGATCAGAAAAGCCGTCATTACAGTTATTTGATTTAGATTGAAACACACAAAATATTTTTTTTCTGACGAAATTTGATTAAATTTTCACTCTATAAATTGACAAAGATTACACAAGTTTGTTCTTGAATTTCTTAAAAAGTCCCTTTGAAATTCAAAGTTCACTCGCATGACGTGCAAGAAAAATAGTGAGTGGAAAAACACAAACATGTATTATTGGTCTTGTGATCGCTTTAAAATCTGTTTAGGTTACGTTAGCATAATAATTCCGCAGAAATATATATGTATTTACTAATTTGTTCGCCAAATGCTGCAAATCCTGCCTCAGTTTCGATATTTGAAGCCTCAGGATTCATGCTCCGTTTCGGATCTTGATGGGACGGCAAGCGGCGGTGCGGTGATGCGACACGTGGCGCCACGTAGGCCGTCGGATCCCCGTGCGAAGCTGGGGGCTTGCTCGCTGTAGTCACTCTCGCTCAGTGCGTATTATACACAGAGTACAGCTGTACTAATCGGATTCGCGCTCTAGCGCCATTTGGCGGTCATTCTTAATATTTACATGATCGTATTCTCCAGTAAATTCTCTTTCTTCTCGTATCAAAATTGAATTAAAAGTATGTTTTTCTGATATAGAAAAATCGTTTCAAACTTTTCACTCTGATTTTTCACGATCTTTTTTAAACATACCCCCATCAGTTTTTATATGAAAATAAAGCTTAAGATGTGCTCTTTCCAACCAGTGGATTTTTAAAACTCAAAGACGAATGGCGTTCAAGCGAATTGAGCTCAAACTAGGGATACAAATCGGCCGTCAAAAAAAAATGGCGACAAACGAAGTGAGACCGTACGAATTAGAGGGTAAATCTCAAGCAACTGTGTCGTAAGTAATTAATGGATTTTGATGAAAATGACATGACATGAAAGACAGAATCCTGAGCTTTCGAGAGACATATAATTTTATAATATTTATTTTGTCCATGATATGAAAATCTTCCTTCACAAAGAGAGAATTTGCGTGGTTGAGCTCTGTGTGTCCCCACTCAACGCAGCTCTTCTGTGATACCTACTGTAAGTACTCGTTTGACCATTTACTAAGTCGATGGCCAAGAAGAGTGTGCCATTGACTTGGATGCTGTCGATGCACAAGAGAAAGTGAACTCAGGAAAGTCTCCCCAAAGTGAATACTGTTAATGGGCTTTTCGTTTATCCAAATACAGTGGACTAAAAATTGGTCACCTTAATGTTCGTAGCTTAAGTGATAAAATAGATGTTTTTTGATAAAAAAAGATGAACGTTGACATACTTTGTTGAACCGAAACCTGGTTAAATGAAAAGATCAGTAATACTGAAGTGAGCATTGATGGCTATGTTCTGATAAGAAAAGATAGAGGTAATGGTAAAAGAGGTGGAGGTGTTTGTCAATTTATCCGCGATACTTTATTTTTTACTGAAAGATGTGATTTGAACAATGATTTACTAGAAGCAAAATGGATACATTTATCACTAAAATCTGAAAAAATTACGATTGGTTGTGTGTATCGACCACCTAATTCAGACATGAATTATTTTAATAGCATGCTTGATATCTTTGAAAAAGCTAGTATGGATAATTATGATATTGTTGTATTAGGGGATCTTAACTATGACTATAAAATCGATGAATACTTGTGCGATAATCCCATTAACATACTGGAAAACTTGTTTTCTTTACGAAAAATGATTTTAAAACCTACAAGAGTAACAAGTACCTGATCGAAATGCTTAGATCACATTCTTAGTTCTATACTGGACAAGCACTTAATTAGTGATGTTGCTAAAATAGCCCTAAGTGATCACTATTTGATTTATACATGTATCAATTTACAAAAAGAAGTGAAAATTAAACATAAAGCAGTTCGTTTTTGAGACTACCAGAATTTTGATGAGAAAACCTTCATTCAAGACTTGAAAAACTGTTTAATCCTTAATGATATACTTACCAGCAATTTATCTGTAAATGAAATGTGGACTAAATGGAAAATCTCTTTTAATGAAGTTTGCAATAGTCATGCTCCAATGAAAGAATGTAGAGTCAAGGATCGTCACAACCCATGGATTACTTCTGATGTTGTAAAACTTATGTATAAGAGAGATTATTTAAAAAAGAAATATGACAAGCTCAAACTACCTCATATTTTGTCTGAGTATCGTCGGACGCGGAACAATGTTACTAAAGTTATTAAAAATAAAAAACCGTAAGTATTTTAGTACTCTTACAGAGAAGTATAAAGGTGATAGTAAGAAATTATGGAAATAAATAAATAAGCTTGTAGGACGGAAATCTACCAATACAGATATCTCTAATAATTTGAATGGTTATGATTTTAATGAATATTTTGTAAATATAGGAAAGCAAATTTCTGATTCATTTAAAAATGATGTTTTTATATGGAATCATCCTGATAGCACATACACTTTCGGATTCCAATCAGTTACAGTGGAAAAGGTTAGAAAGATCCTTTCCCAGCTGTCGAGTGACTCAAGTCTTGATATTTTAAATTTTGATACCAAACTACTAAGAATAGCATCGCCTTTTATAAGTACCTCTCTGAGTGTATTGTTTAATGAAAGTCTGTTAAGCGGATTTATACCGGAAGACTGGAAGATTGCTTGAACCACTCCCATTTAGAAGGGTAAAGGGGATTCGGGTGATATGACTAATAAGTATAGGCCAATCTCGGTGGTATGTCACCTAGCAAAATTACTGGAAAAAGAAATTCAGAGTCAATAACTTTTATATCTTCAAAAACACAACTTAATAAATATTGATCAATATGCTTTCTTACCGAACCACTCGACAACAACATGTTTACATAAGATATTAGATTATTGGTATGATTCTTTTAATGAACGTGACATGGTTGGTACTTGTTTCCTCGATATATCTAAATGTTTTTACTGTATCGATAATAAGTTATTACTGCAAAAATTGGAAAGATAGGGTGTTCAGAATAATGAGTTGATATGGTTTTCAAACTACTTGTCTGGTAGAAAACAAACTGTTTATTGTCATGGGAAATTGTCTAATTTTAAGAGTCTGTCTATTGGAATACCCCAGGGCAGTGCACTGGGTCCATTACTTTTTCTTGTTTTTATTAATGATATAAGTGAATGTCTAAGATCAGGTTCATGCAATATATATGCTGATGACGTTGTTATATATATTGCTGATAAGAATATCGAAGTTATTAGGGATAAGCTGCAGGCTGATTTAGAGTAAATTAGTAAGTGGTATAAAAGAAATAAACTAAAAGTTAATACTGAACAAACTTACGGTATGTTATTGAAACGCAACTTACAAACTATTCAGGATTTAAAAATTTCTTTGGATGGAAATAAAATCAAACAAGAAAAAAAACATTAGGTACTTAGAAATTGAATTGGACGAAAACCTAACCTGGAATATTCATGTAAAGAAGCTCAGTAAATCGTTAGCTTATAAAATATTTTCTTTGAAAATACGAATGTGTTGAATAAAATGTATAAATGTACAATCCAACCTATATCAGATTATGCATGCTCGATATGGGGGAGTTGTTCTGTATATAACAAGAACATTATTTTTAGATTACAAAATAGAGCAGCAAGGATAGTTGAACGGAATTTTGATTTTAATGAAAGTGGTCTTGATAATGTTAAAAGATTGAAATGGCAGGTTTTAGAAGAAAGACGTAACTATTTTCTTGCTTGTATAAATGTATCCATGGCTACGCTCCATTTCGTTTGTGCAATGCCATTAGCGACTTTAAGATTCGCACGAAGACAATAGGTCTATGCTCCGATCGACGTCCTTGTAATGCACTGCCTTGAATGGACGTCAGACGTATCAGTCCACTCAAATCTAAAAGTCCCTATTGACATGGTTTTTGAACGGCATCCAATGAATACGAGTTTGGCTAACTCAATGAGTGTTGTCCTTCCGAAGCCTAATATTGAAATTTTCAAGAATAGTCTACGTTACGAAGGCGGCAAAGTATGGAATAATTAACCCTCTAACCTAAAAAATGCACAATCCATCGACTGTTTTAAAAACATGTATAAGAAAACTTATTTCAGCAAATTATGAATAATAATATCATCGTTGTTTTTGCTCTTTTTGCTTTAAGTTTAATTTGATACTTCATGATATAAGTTCATTTTGTAGTGTGATAGAGTTTTGATTTTAAATAAATTAGTTGATTATTTGATTCCATTATTGTTTTTTTTTATATATTTAATTAAATATCATGTATTTTTGACTTGGTTTTTACTCAAGATTATGGTCACTAAATATTTTTTATCATGACTTCATGAGTATTTTAACAATTCTCATTATATATGTATGATTATTTTGTTTTGATGTTTTAGTGTAAGCTTTTAGTATTCAGGACCAGGATGTAAACCAGTCCTTTCTGATCTTGTTATCCTGATGAAAATGTTCAAATAAATAAATAAATAAATAAATAAATTTTCATATTGAACTTTTTTCATTCAATTCCAACAGACTCTAACTATAGTTAGATATAGTTCGATTCTGGTTATGCGATTGGATTGTAAAAGCACCTTAGAATTTATTTATGTTCGATTATTAGGTAGTAGTTCAGAATAATCCTATCGTATATTATGATATAATTTTGGTAAATTTAACTACGCATATAAGGAATCCAAATCTAGTCCAAGTTATATACTACACGTATTTATAGTCATATCCTGTATCAAGAGAACCTTTTTGCTTGTGTCATTGCCGTATTCTTCCACGCAAGAATAAAGTAAACGCGCAGGCTCACAATTGTGTTTTCCTTTTAGAAAAGATTGTTTAACTATTTCATATAGTTTTCATCTTGACTTATCATAATCTATTTTTTCGGTTATGTATGAATTGTGTCCGCTGTATTTCATAGGATGATAAATAGCATTACACAAAGCACTATGAACATGACGGACAAAGAAAGCGGACAAAATATACAGTTCCTCATTCTACCCTCAACAATTCCTGTGGTAGACAAAGGAACATCCCTTCACTGCTATTATGTAAAAACAGGTGAATATGCATGTGACACCTGTTCTACAGGTTTTTACATAATAGCAGTGAAGGGATGTTCTTTTGTCTACCATAGCAATTGTTGAGGGTAGAATGAGGAACTGTATATTTTGTCCGCTTTCTTTGTCCGTCATGTTCATAGTGAAGGTTGCTTTCATATTTTTTCCAGGAATGTGCAAGGAAATTCCAGTATTAAACCAGATGTCCCGTTTGCCACCTCATCGTTTCCTCTGTTGATAAGACTGTAGGTATTATTATTTTTCGTTTTCTCTTTGCCTCATCAGAGGATTTATTGATTATATATACATGGTTACATTCAAAGATACAATACTACAAATCAAATTTATATAATCACAAAAACACTGTAGGTATTATAACAGCATAAACTGACAAGATCTGGGCCCTGTTTCATAAAACTTATTAGCTATGATGAATTACAATAACTGTTATAAGCTACCGAAACTATTGCATTAGATTGACAGAGAGAAAATACGTTACAGAACTTAAGCATTTGTTGTTGACAATTTATCTAATTTATTTCATGTTATCTCATTTTCTCTCTATTTATAATCAATAATAAAGTTGTATAAAGTAAATTTAATTATACTATATTGTGATAAATTATATGGTATTACATTCCATTATATCATATGGTATTATATTCTATTACATTATATCCTAATCTATTATAACTTTTTTAATATCAATATTATAAAATGTTATAAATTATTGTCATATTATCTACCAGCGAAATCCAGGACACAGGCATGACATCCATGTACAGGGAAGACTGGGGTGAATTAACAAACTTACAAAATGTGTACGTGTACGTGTATTATCACATCTAATCGATTTATATATTATATATGTATATATATATATGTAAATAATGTTTTGGGAATAAGAAAGGGTGGATAGGATATACATCAAGGGAATTTCATGTTATCTGCTGTTGAATGGGTGAGGAGATGAATAGAGGAAATATGGTTGACATATATTTAAAAGTTTGAACAAGTATATGGTATTGTATTACCTCAGTAACTGGAAGCCGGTGTAGTTCATTAAGCAATGGATAGCATTAGACCAAGTCGATCTTAATAAATTCCAAAATTTAGTGTTCAGGCTCTGTTTGCAAAGAGTTTTGTGGTGCGGTTAGCTTTAGAAGCAGCTCATATCTTCTGTACTTCGTAAATGATGTGAATATGAAGGTGGCTTAAAAGATAATCAAACAGACAAATAATTTGGAGTTTGACCCTTCAAAACTTTGTAAACAAGCCAAAGTATTTCAAATGCAATTCCACGCCTTATTCGCAATCGATGTTACTTAATTAAAACAGGACCTGGGGAAATTGTGAGGAGGTCTTGCATAGTTATTCATTTACTTTTTACAACTTCACCCATATGGCGATGATATTGACACTGTAAAATCGTGTAGATTTATTTCGTTACAGAAAATAATACCCACATTATATTTTACAGGATTCTTTCCCATAACTTGATCTCTGAAATTGAGAACTCAACGTTCAACAATTTCAGTCATCTTGTAAGACTGTAAGTACATTTACGTTTTGTTTTATAATGATATTTTTTGATTGGATTTCATTCCGCATACCACATTTTAAAATCTTATCCTAGGAATGGGAGTGTCATGGACTAGTATATTTTGAATAAAACTTAATGTTCTGGTATTTTTCGGAGCCAGAAGGGCTTTAACTCTTATCCTGCCACAGGGCTAATCCCCCGTGCCAAGCCCCAAATCCCCCTGTGCCAGATTGTTTTGGAGATAATCCTATTAACGCGATGGTTCTATGAATAGCGCGTGCAAAACACTAGGCACAGTCCAATGCGCATGAACAATAACTGCTACTACGAAAGTGTGCACGCACGCACATGGCAGCGTAGCAATAGCTTGCTCGCATGTACAAAGCACTATAACGATAGTGTGCATGCACCCTCATGGCAGGCTATGAGTTAACACCTACATGTTTACTTTAACATAGAGTTAACGTTCTTTTGACTCTGAACAGACGTCATCAATTCTTCGAAATTAATGAAGAAAGGACATGTTTAGTTTTAATTTCACATGTTCAAATATGCAGAAAATGTAACATTGCTTATCACACAATGCACGCCAATTACTCTTATGTTGTGCTAACGCCTATCGCTAAAACTTTCGGGAAATGACATCGAGTAATTTCAATACCATGTTGTGCTGCCTAAGCGGATTATCAAATACATTAATCTAATATTTACATATTTCAATAGGTGATTCATAAGGCCTTAGGTGGATTTTTCGAAAGATTTTACAATCGTGTTTGTTGTGTAACTTGACTTGTTCTACATTAATTAACCTTTCTCTTTTAATTTGCTTTCATATTTCTCCAGAGACTTATCGGACAACGCCCTCACCTGTTTGAATTTCCTGACGAGCATTCCTCAACTGACACAACTGTATAATGTATAATGTAGATATAATGTATTTTCTCTCTATTTCTTTCATGTCTTGGTATTTCATTGATGTAGCTTTATAACATATCCCCTTATTACAAACTTAAGCTTCCGTTCTAGTGAGTGACGTAGCATGTATATACAGACATTTAACATCGTAGGGAGGGTGAGGGGCGGCCTTGTCTTAAGCTATGGTCACAACTCAGAGCGGCGACCGACCGATTTGTAGCCTGCCCGGTCGCTGCTGAAATTTAGGCATCGCCCAACGATATTTGGAGAAGTCGAGCAGGCTGTAGAGCCCCAGCGATGCTTGGGCGATGCCCTGTCAATTTCCCGTCGGTCGCCGGTCGATTTTAGGTCAAAACTGAGCGGAATCGGGGAGCTTCTTCTGGCGGCGTCCCAGCAGTGACCGACCGATGACCCACCGATTCCCGAGCGGTCTCCCAGCGGCCACCGGCTGATTTTAAAGAAATTGCCCGGCTGCCTGCCGGTGCTCCGCGGGGCACCAAAATACGCTCGGTAAAAATACATCGATCTAATCGAGCGTTCGCCGTCGAGCGATTTAGATCAAAAATCGAAGCCGCTAGGATAAAGGCTGCCGACCGATTTGTAACTCGCCGCCCAGTGACCTCCGCGGTAAAACTTCAGCGGCGACCGAGCGATGCCCTAAAAACAAGCAGTGCACGGCCGGTGTGACGGCGTTTAGTGTGACTGGCGGATCGTGTTCGCGGAACAAAATCCGCCGGCAGATATTGTTCCCGTCACAAAATCTGCCGGCAGATATTGTAACCCACCACGCAGAGTGGCTGGCAGATAGTGTTCCGTTTTGCAGCTATCGTTCCATTCTGAAGGTATCGTTTTTATGAGTGGTACGGTCTCCGCTTGCTGCATGCATGCATGCTGGCTAGGCTGCGTGCGATTGCAATTGCATGTGTACCGTAGTACTATACTGTATACCACCATGGATGCTGAGTGCGAGTAGGAGTTCGAGCAAGAGGCCGCTCTTATTAAGAGTTTTCTCTTAAAAGAGGAATTAAGCCACCTAAGCGTAAAAAAGAAGAAAGCCATTACAGTTAAGAAAATAGTTTATGATATTTAAAATCTGTTTTTTCTATCATGTAGAGTGACCTTAAAGTTCACCCCCCCCCCCAAAAAAAAAAAAATGAAGGGAGGATATGGGATGATGCAAAGAGCCTCGATCACCCCCCCCCCCCCCCCCGGCCCCACAATTCAAGTTTCGTAATCAGTACAACCGAATAAAAAAAAATGTTATAAATCTGTAAGGGATGCACAGTAATGGCAAATTTTAAATTGATAAAGAAATACAATATAATCCTTTTCGTCTATTGGATGCGGACAACTTCTAAAGGTGGCAAAATAACCTGAATTATACTCTGTAAGGATTCGAGAATAGTTTGAAAATAGGGGTAAAACAAATTTAAGTTTATTAGGTCTATATTGTTTTATTAGCTTATAAATCTATTTTTAAAGAAATGATCGAAGCCGTTGATAATTTCTATTTCTTGCAATTTATCATATAAAATCAAAGGAATCTGTTTGGTTTTTTTTTTTTTTTTTTGGGGGGGGGGGGGGGGCTTACCAATGTTTAAAACGCTACTATGGGAGTCAGGTTGTTTTATTCTAAAAGGTTTTCTTGGCTAACAAATGCAGTAATACAAAAGTTTGAAAGATTCCAAACAAACACGTCAATTTGCTCTGACCAATCATGACCCTTCCCATATCTGCCTTCATTTTAGTTATAAATGAAAAGAAAGAAAATGAAAAAGCACAGAGACTGGATCACAGGAAAAATGCTTAATGAAATGAAATAAATACGTAATTAAATTATGATTTATTTCTGTTAAAACAGCAGTTGGGGAGGAGGTCTTATGTATAGGCCTCTAGAGGCCATTAGACCCACTCGGGCATAAATAAAACAAAAATGCCAAAATGTCAATTATGCTGGTTTTAACATAAAATTAGATCGATATGGACAAGAAGAATGGACAAGAAGAAAGAGAGACAACAAGGCTTTGTCGCCTGTGGGCGTCAATGCAATAAAGGGGGATGCTTTTCGGAATAGCCTACAGATTCGATGTCCAATACGAACAAATCAGACAATTTAAGTCTAGCAATCCGCCATGTTATTCACGATAGAATTTATCAGACCATGTCCTGTAGCCACTAGCGTACCTATGGGGGGGGGGGAGGGGCCGGATTGCCCCCCCCCCCCGACGAAAAAGAAAGAGAAAGAAAAGAAGAAAAGAGAAAAGGGAAAAGAAAGGAAGGAAAAAGAAAAAGAAAGAAAAGAAGAAAAGAGAAAAGGGAAACGAAAGGAAAGAAAAAGAAAAAGAAAGAAAAGAAGAAAAAAGGGAAAGAAAGGAAAGAAAAAGAGAAAGAAAAAAGGAGAGAGAGAGAGAGAGAGAGAAAAAAAAAATGAAAGAAGTAGGGAAGGAAAAAGGAAAAGAGTGACGCATTTGCCGACAGAAATTTTGAAGGGCTTCATAAGCCCAGTTCCTTTCACTGTTGAGGGAAAAATCAGTTCGTAATGCCTCGCGCTCGCATGATTATTTTTTATCACTGATATGTGGATTCAGATACAAAAAGGGGGCTAATTACTTTTTTGTATTTGTTTTCAGGTCGATCACGATGTAAAAACAAATTAGTTGCATGTTTCAATATTATAGGGGGTAATGATTACTTCAAAAGGTTTTTTAATTTGATAAGAGCCTATAATTAAACCATGGAATAATTAACATTTAGGATAGGGAAGGAGGGTGGTAGATGCTATGTATTTGTTAATCGGCAAGTTTGGATGACGTCCCACCCTTAGAAGTTGGCAGCAAATTTGGGTGTCACACCCCTAACCCTAACCCCCCCCCCTCCCAATAAAACAATTTTTTTTCGAATTATGAAGACTTTTCAAATCAACAAAACATAAGTAAGGTACGGGTATGCATGAAATCGCGCGATCGCAAACATCAAAATACCGTGGGAGGGGGGAAAACCCTCCCCCCCCCCCAAAAAAAAAAAAAAACACCCTCCCCCAAAAAACCTCCCCCCCCCCCCCCCTGACGCGGTATGCCAGGTTCGCCACTGCCTGTAGCTATATAGGAACAAAATCCGCCAATGCACATTATCCGCCGTGTTCACTAACGGCAGATTTGGTTGTAGCGAGTACGATATCCGCTGCTGATCACGATATCTGCTAGGCAGATTTTGTTCCGAGAACACGATCCGCCAAGGTAACAAGATCTGCCGTCACACCGGCCGCCGCTCGGTGCCCGGTCGAAATTGGCTAAAAATTCGCCGCCCGGCCGCCGACCAGGCTACTTTTGGGGGTTGTGACCATAGCTTTACTTTGTGGATGAAATGCGATATAACAAGAACATCGAGTTATAGGGTTGTAGGTGTGGGAGGGGTCATACTCGAAGATTATAAAAATATTGTCCTTTCTCGTTCCCTTTGCCCCTCTCCACTCCTCCCTCTCTCCCTCTCTCTCTCTCTCTGGGATGATAACGATTATATCACAACCGAAAATATTTCTTACTTCTCTCTTAATTTGGTAATCTTGTAGTTGTACTTTCACCAATTTACCTCTTTAACATTTCAGTGTGAACTAAATAAATTTCTTTAATTGTGTATCCATAGGTTGGTGCCATACAACGAGATTCGACACATAGACCGAGGCATATTTCGGGAATATAAATCATTGGAAAAGTTGTATGTATTAAGTAATAATGATAATGAAATAATATTAACAATAATAATTTCTAGTATAAACGAGATTATAACACACATCATTCCAACAATGATAAAAAAAAACAATGTGCATATAGGGCTTAGTATTTGTTAATGTTACATTTTTCCGTGGAATACATGAATCAACTAGGAATGAAAAAGTACCGCATCATGGAATACAGCCGCATAGTATCATATCGTATACTGTTTATACTGAAAGTTATTGAAATACATACACGTTACTTAATATACAAGCTCATCGGTGTATCTTATGGGCATTCCATTTTTATTTTCATCGTATTTCGTTTAGACATGAAACTTAACGACAACATATGCATTTTGTAGAAATTTCATCGCTTTTGACAGCATGTAAAGTAGAGCGTTCTTTTTGTTTCGAAAATGATTAGGCTTCACTTTTCATGGGTTTTTCAATAATTATTATTTGTTTGTATAGATATCTAAACAACAATCTGATAACCTCACTTGCGAATTGGACATTTGATGGATTGCTGGCTATAGAGTGGATGTAAGTTATGTTAATTAGGGGGTAGCAGGGGAGGATCTAGCTTTTTGCCAAGGGGGGAGGGGGTTGACCCAGTGGCGGATCCAGGATTTTCCAAAGATCGCGCCGTTTTACTGTCTTACATTTTTTTCCCTTCCTTTTCCCCCTTTTTTTCCTCCCCCTCCTCCTTTTTTTTCTTTTTTTCACTTGGCCGCTCTAACCCACCCCCTAGATCCGCCCCTGGGTGGCCAATGCAAAAGCACTAAGAAATTAAAGGAAAACAGGAGTTTGACATTTACTGACCCAAAGCTTTATACTACTACACATTATTGAACCAGTAATGGGGGGGATTGAATTGTCCCTTGTTATTGATCCTACTGTTGGTTTGATCCGATTGGATTTGATTTTTTATTCATTTCAAAATAGAAATTCATAATACTGTATCTATATTTTGCAATTGCCAACGATAACCGCTCCAAGTATCAGCAGGTAATTGCTGACAACTGGTTGCACCAGTAATCCATGTAAAAAGAGTCCCAAAATCAAATTGGTTCGCTGCTACTTAAA
Source organism: Strongylocentrotus droebachiensis (assembly GCA_035222895.1). Classification (NCBI taxonomy): domain Eukaryota; kingdom Metazoa; phylum Echinodermata; class Echinoidea; order Camarodonta; family Strongylocentrotidae; genus Strongylocentrotus; species Strongylocentrotus droebachiensis. The sequence continues at coordinate 92,274 of JAVYIG010004247.1, read as the reverse complement.
TTATGTTATGTGTTTTGAAAAGTGTTATCTGAACCAAAATTGTTTCTAAAAAAGGGGTATTCATAAGCCAAGAATGAATGACATCCGCATAACAGATCATCTGTTCATATTATTTGATAAGCAAAGCAAAGTTTGGATAACGTTATAATGTTTGTGGTTTTGAAGATCTTTCTTTAAATAGCATTTTTTTATGATTTGTATCTTTTTACGTTACAAGACCTGTTTTTTTTTAAAGGGAGGCTTTACTACTGCAGCTAGAAGGGATTAGACCACCCAGAGAGCCATCGAGGTCACTGTGACAGGTGGCTAACTCATTAACTCAGCTCTCATTTAACATAAGAAAAAGAGGATCATGGGGGACCAACAGGCACCGATTTGGGAAGTTTTCTATATAGAGGGAGCAAGTAGCTACAAGTAGGACAGTGTGCCTTTAATTATTATTATGCTCTCCTTTTCTTTGTAAGTCTTTGTCCTAAAGTCTCGGTTCCTTTACTGTTGAAGTATCCCTAAAGTGATGTACCAATATTCCGGCCTTAAGTAATGCAATTCTTCAGAAAGAGACATGTTACTAGGAAGATCATTTATCGTCCATGTATTGCATTTTCGTGGTTAGTAAAGGCCACATTTATGTATAAATTTGAATTTTAAATCTCTTTTACCATCAGAATATTGTCTCAGAATCAGATATCTCACATTGGTGCCGGATATTTCAGAAACCTAGAAAAACTGGAAATGTTGTAAGTATTTGTGTGTAAGTATTTCTATCAAACCAATCGTAGAACTACTGAGAACACGAAGCCGAACCGAGGGTGGTATGCCATCCATATGATATACGACCAAACTTGTCTTAGTGGTCACCTCTATATAAAGGCCGCCTGTTTAACAGCGGTCACCTGTATTGCCTCCCTTTGGGAAGTAACATTTGTTGAAATATTTTGTGTTGTCTATAAAGGCTACCTCTCTACCGTAACACATTCTGTATTTCTCCTTGGATTGCCTTCTGGTAGACAGATTTTACTGGAAAAAAAAGCAAAAGCAAATAAAATCAACCGTCTTCATGTTGTTAATTTATCTATTGCGTCTATTTTTATTTTGAGTATCATATATCTATTAGCTTGTCATTTTATCAAGTATTTATCAAATAATTAGCAAATCTAGGTTTGCTTCCACCCACCAGCCAACAAAAAGGTCTTTTTATCAACGGCCCTGACATAGAATCCAGCTTCTACCAAATCACTATGATTATTTTGGGGTTGATTTTCAAAAAAAATAAATCGCATGTAATAGGCTTGATGTTTCTTTTTTCTTAATTATTGTAATAGTTCTATATCAGTATGGTTTGTGTATCTCTTTCATTTATAGGGTCCTATCGCATAACGCTATATCAACTATTGAACAAGGGGCGTTCTCCGGCCTTCGATCCTTGGAGACTTTGTAAGTTAATCATGAAGGTGTATTTTTGAAAAAGTTCAGTTTCAATTCGAAGAGCTTTGATTAAAAGATCCCCGCTCTCTTGTTTGATTGCTTTCCATATCAATTGACAAAACCGTACCATTTCAAAATATGTTTAAAACAAAATAATTTTGCTCTAGTAGTATTTCACCAGCTTATCTATATGCACATTTGTACAACACTGAACAAACTTTTTGTCGTAGGTGTACACAGAATTACGTTTAAGTTTATTACGGAAAATAATTAATGTGCCATTTTTGTATTGATTTCTTTGGTGTTTTTTTCTTCACTAGCTCACATCAATAGGGCGTTTTCTGATATTGAGTTTAAAAATAATTAAAGTGGCAAATTATATTAAAAGTGTATGGATGCTGTATTATAGTATTAATGACTGCTTTGAGAGAAATAGTTGTTTTTATACGCTCAAGGGAAGGTTAGAATTGTGCTATTGACCGAGGCGTGCCGAGGGCAATAGCCCAATTGTAACCTTCCCGAGAGCGTATAAAAACAACTATTTCTCGAATATTAAAGCAGTCATTAATACTGTTATATGCCGAAAACAAAAGAGTCAACTAATGACACCACCTTATCTGCACGGTTGTTTTTATGAGTGTATCTTTGAGAGTAGACTAGATCTAGATTCTAGTCTAAGCAAGATATTTTTACAACTCTGGGGGTGGGCCGGCCCTGTGGGGAATATGGAGAAGAACCTGCGCTTTCATATGACATCTCACTTATTGAGTATCACCTTCAGGATCACAACAGATTATAAAGGTTTGAATCTCGAATTGAACAAAAAACTTGACCTTTTTTGCATGGTCGCGGAATGCACGTAGACTGCATAGAGAAATGCATTGCGTACAATCTCTATGGGAATAATTTTAACACACAACATCGGGTGCGCTGACAACTACATCTATTTTCGTCTAGAGTCCATACGTCTATGCTTTTTCAGCAACTAAACGAACATGTTTATGGATAATTTCACGTACCCTTTTTGTTGTTCTTGCTGTCAGCGAGTCTTGCATTTGATAAGTTGAAATCTTGGGAGAGATTCTTGAGCCATTTTTGTCTTTTTTGGAATTGTCTTGTCTAGTATGAAAATACCGACCAATTTTTCGCACACGTACGGTATCCTCGATCGCTCAAACCATTTTTTAACATGTAAACCTATGGGGTAACCATGGAGACTGACCTATTTTCCCAATAACCATGGTTATTGGAAAATAGGTCTGTTTTAACCATGGTTACTGCGAATTTTCGGGAACAGTTAAAGTTTATGAATGCAATTTCGACCAATCAGATTGCTGGATTACTTAAGTGAGGCATATAATAGGATATAATATGTTGATTTGTTTGGTTCCATTCCATCTTTAAGAAATAATTTTAAAATAATAATCAATGAAGTTTAACAGGCATTGATTTATGAAATATGTTGTTTTTTTTCCATATCTTTTAGATACTTGCTTGGAAATCATGTAGTGGATTTAGACGCTTTCGCCATTTTAGAAATACAACGTCTAAGAAGGCTGTGAGTGTTTCTCATTTTCTTCTTTGTTGTATTACTAGTAAATAGAGACATGTACTTTACGGTTCTAGGACACCTACCCCCTGGACATCCACCCCCCCCCCCTCTAGGACAACTACCCCCGCGTTTTATTTTGTTTACAAGCGACAGATTCATCAGGTAGGCTGTATCTAATACAGACCACCTTATGATTTTGTTAAAATCGCCTTTATTTATTTATTTATTTATTTATTTATTTATTTTTCTTATTTCCACCCACTTTTTTGTTAGCAAGATAACTTTGTAATGGTTCAATCAAATGCTTTGATATTTGGCACACATATGTATAGGCATATTATGGACAAAACACGGTAAAGTTTTCAACCTTGACCTTGACTGATGACGTCATCTAGGCGCCATTTTGTGAAATTTTCTGAAAATCAATTCATGATCATATCTTCATAACCAAAATGTATTTTTCATTCATATTTATCATGATCAAGGTCAATATTAGTCCGGTTAATTTCAGGTCAAAATATGCGCGCGTGCGCGCACGTCCGCGCGTCAGTGCGCGCGCAAATTTTTAAAATTTTCAAAATCGTCTCAAATTTATTTTGCATACGTTTCAGGTCATTTTAAGCATTTTATAAAAAATCGCGCACACACGCATGCGCGTGCGTTTCGCGCGTAACACCATAACAAAACATAGAATCGCCATTTTTTTTTCTTTCATGATATTTCTCATATTTTTTCGAGGAATTTGATACCATGTTTATCTCTTAATGACCATTAATAACAAGATGAGCGTCAATTCAAGATAAATGTCCGTGCGCGCGAGCTCTGTTAAAGGACAATTCCACTCGAAAAATAATTAACTTTCAATAAAAGCAGAAAAATCAGACAAACCAATCAAAAAAAATTTGAGCAAAATCAAATAACTAATAAGAAAGTTATGAATTTTTGAAAAAGTATGTAAAACTATGAAACAATGAGATTCACAACACAAATTGCCAAGATGGTTATCAGTTTGTGACGTCATGTCCTCACAAATTATCAATTGCTTTACATAGTTTAATCCCATTAATTTCCCTTTCTATCCCCCAAAACTAGATTTCCCCATGCCTTTGCCCAGGTTATATGATTTGTATCATATTGCGTGCATGACATTTCCCAAAAACTTTTATGAATTTTGAAAAATTGATACTATTTTCTGAATATTGTATATTCATAATTATTGATTTTTATATAAATAGTTTATCAAAATTCAATTTTTCATGATTTAACCAGACAAAAATTACTCTTTATTTGTGCATCCACACAAAAACATATTACTAAAAATCTAACTTGGATACTGGTGTAAAGAAATAAGATTTTTAGGGTGAAAATAGGAAATTTATATTATCAATATAAAGAAAATAATAAGTGGATAGTGAGGACCATACGTCATACACTCATGCGTGAGTTGCCAATTTGTGTAGTGATTTTCAAAGTTTTTCATGTCATTAAAAATTGATAACTTTCTTATAAGTTATCCGATTTTGCTCAAACTTTTTTTTTATTGGTTTGTCTGATTTCTCTGGTTCTATTGAAAGTAAGTTATTTTTGGAGTGGACTTGGGCTTGGGCAAAAACATGCCTATACAAAATCCATTATAGCTCTTTGGAATGAACCGTGACCTTCAATTTTTTTTCATATTTAGATAGAGTATGAGTCGGAGATATGATTCCATGTCTCATTTGGCCATTAAGTGTACCGTGACATCATCATAATGGCCTTGGAACTCAAAATACAAATTTGCATATTATGAAGTCAGCATATTTATGTAAAATTGATTGTATCACTGTAAACTAAATATTGATCTATTTTCTTCCAAATTTCGATATGTTATAGCTAAGACAATTCTCTACAAGCTCAGTAATCATCATTTTCATTTTGATCACGTCATCATAGTGAAAATTACGATTAAAGGGCACATATCAGAAATTTCTTAAGTTGCGTGTTATGCCTATGGAAGGTGAATTTCGTTCACATCATTAATCTACATGACATTGTTTTTTAGCAGTATCTCGCTTATTTTTGCTCTATTTTGTATCAAATTTAAGTTGACCAGCCCACCTATACTTGTTCCAAACAAGTATTATATGTCTAGTTTATTTTTGTATCGCTGCATTTGTCAACAAAATAAAACCATGCGTGGGGTTTAGAGTGAGGCAATAGATTATACATTTAGCCTGACGGTAGTGAAGTAAGAGAAAGAACTCAAGAGAAGATGAAAAAACAGGCACTGAAAATGTGTGAGATGTCATAGGACATCGTCTGCTTGTGCTAATCATGTCCATTCTGTCATCTCACACATCTCAGCAGCGTTCGGAGAGCAGCTCTTCGGGTGCAATGCCGGGGCTATATTTAAGCGTTTTGTAATTGATAATAATCATTACTTCGAATGTAAATCCAAGCATTGAATTCTGATAACCTTGTCGAATCAAAGTTTCACTTTGCAATAATGAAAATAAAGTTTGGTTTTAAAATCAATGAATATCTACTTTAAACAAAAAGACAAACTAACAAACAAACAAACCGAAACAAAAACAACAATAACAATGTAACTAACAGAAAGGTAGGACATCTCCTAGTCAGCTGGAATTTCAGTTGGGGCACATGAAAGTAAAGCAAAATAGTAATGTAAACTAACCTGAAAGCAAATCTGATGTTCCTTGATTTCCCTTTTATTTTCTATTTTCAGGGACCTCTCGGATAATCGGATACCTGATATTAAACCGATGACATTCAGTACACTGCCAGCATTATATTTTTTGTAAGTTTACGATAGAACGTCTCCGTGGTAATCCTGAGGTAATCAATAAAAGTCGAAACTGTTATCTGTGGAATTCAAAACAATTATTAAACCCTTAATATGCATTGTCCTAAAATTGAATGGAATGAAACTGATCCCGGTTTGTTATTTTGGCATTGATTTTGAAATAACTTTTTAGAGCAGTTTCTGGGTAATCTTTGGTAGCTGATGACCATGCAGAAAATGGCTTGTATGAACCACTACAATACAGACAGACAAAAATGAAATCTATCTTGATGATCAGCCATTTTGTTCGAGGATCAATTATTATTCCATGTAAGAACTGTTTTTATTTTGAATGCATGAGTGAAAGAGTATTATTTCTCCAAGTTGGATACAGTTGTTTCAATGGTTAAAAGGGGATTTGATTCACAGCCAATTGCTAGTACATGTGCTATTAAAGTTGCTAGCAAAATATCAGTGTCGTGTGTCAACAATTTAAATGTTGTTCCATTTGAATAATGTCTTAGCTTTCCAACTCTACCTGGGGAATAGCAAATCACCCTTCACTCAAGAAATTCCCATATGAGACTTTGATTTTATTTGGTAGCCCTAGATGTAGAAATAGGCTCTAGATAATTGAATTTGGCCAATTATCAGAGGTGAAGGGGCACTTTAATATCAGAGGTGAAAGGGGGCACTTATCAGAGGTGAAAAGGGGCACTTATCAGAGGTAAAAGGGGGCACTTCTTGGATCTGAAAAGGGGCAACCACGTGAAATGAAAATTTGCTCTGTACTCCAGGGAATGGAATCATTATATAGGGTGGTCTTTAATGATCGTGTGCATTTCCGTGCAGGGATTATCCAATTCATTCCGGTTTTACTTAATGTGTACTCTTTACGCGTTTTTTTCTTTTTCGAACAGGGTGTTAAAGAATAATCCTATCGTTCAGCTAAGGAGTGGGGCATTCGCTGAGATGGAGGTACTCTCAAGTCTGTGAGTATTTAGGGACTAGGAAACCAATCATCTACTTTACCCGTCTCGCATACTCTTTTAATTTGAGAAACTGTCGTTTGTTTGTGTTTCAAACCTTTAAAATAATTGGTTAAATAATGCATGTAACATCTTCGTTATATCATCCTGTGAGGCAGACGTGGATCCAGGATTTCTTAGGGGGGGGGGGGGCCAATTTGAAATCAATTTAAAATTAAGTGTGTTGAAATTTGAAAATCGCGCCGGCCGATAATTCGCTCAGGGGGGGGGGGGGGGAGGGGGGAGGGGGGGGGGGGAGTAGTGAGCACTAATTTTTGTTGGGCCCTCGAAAATTTGAAAAATCGCTCCCTGGATCCGCCACTGCTGTGAAGTGCATACTATCTTTATAACTATTATATTCCCATTCTTGATGTAGACTTGTAACTGACTTTTTCAATCCACCAATCAGTCTTTCCCAATTCTTCCTATCACAGCCACCTAAGCGGCTGTAACATATCTGAAATAGATACCGGAGTGTTTACAAATAGCAGCGGACTTAAACTCATGTAAGTTTATGAAAGTAGTTAATAAAGAGATGAATGCAACTACACTAATTCGAAGAATAGCAACAAATACAAGCAGACCCCGTTATTTTTGTTTTCGTGAGTTATGTTCCTTTAGCTTCCGTTTACATTGTGCAGTTTCGGCTTTCCTTTAATTCTTGCGATTGCCTCCGTTCGAAGGAAGATATTTTTTTTAGAAAGTGGTTCTTGTACATTTTTCGTGACTTCTGTCAAACAGATTTTAAACAAAATATTGTAAAAACGTTTCTCATGCAGCCATCTCCGTTGCTTTATTAGACATAATGTTCCTTACATAATGGTATGCTAAACATTTCCGAACCTGTTCGGGGATGCCCCCCTCCCGCTTTCTTCTGTAGAAAGGCTTACAGAAATAAAGAAAAGGGGGAAGTAAAAGAAACAACATGCACAAAATATCACACGCCCTTTAATAGTCCTTTACTCATTGATCTCATTTTGTCCATCTTTGAATTTCGAAAGATTTCGAAAGATAGTCGTTAAAATACACCATTGAACCCTCTTTTCAGTAAGAGATAACCAATTCGCACCAAAAAAAAAAAACATGATCATGATAGCGCATGTGCACTATAAATATGACATAATACTGCTTTTTATACTTCGTTTCAGAAACATGAAGACCAATAAACTAACTGAACTTAAGTCAAATATCTTTGCAGGACTTCACAACCTGGTTGATTTGTAAGTTAAAGTTTTTTAATTTGTCTTCTAATCTTAGTTGTCTTTATTTTTTTTTCTTCTTTTCTTTTCAATTGTATCAATTGTACGTGTACATGACTGTATCCACTTCTCTATTGATGGAAGCAAAAACTAAACCATTTGCTAGGGATTTACTGTGAGGAAGGAGTTTTTTTTTGTTGTATTTCATGCTTTATAGATCCTTTTCATTTCAAATTAAATATCACATGGTATCAGCATCAATTACGATAGATCATATAATCAAATTTAAATGACGTTGAATGATATAAAAACAACAACAATTAAATGACTAGTTGTCGATTGCTGGTGTTACGAGATTACATCAGATTTTGAAGAGACAACCAGAGATGAACAATGCTCATCAGAAAAGAAAATCAATACAAAGAGCAGGCACCTGGCCTATTTAAAGAAAAATATATAACACAACCTATCATTCCTACTGACCCTTTATAATAGGGATTTTTAGATTTACACGACGAGAACGTGGACTGCCACGTGTGACATCCTTTTAAGGCAATGTGACGTACTTTTTGAGGCACTGGTAGTGCCCGGCAGTGCCTTAAAAGGAAGTCACATTGCCTTAAAGGGATGTCCACGTTCTCGTCGTGTAAATCTAAAAGTCCCTAATATTCAAATGCTTGCCCACTTGGCAGCATGGATGACTAATTTGTTTTTCCTTCGTGAAATGTAATGTTCAACAGATTCAAACGACAAAAGAAAATTACAAAGGTAACTGAGAAATGGCTTGTACATAACGCCACACCGACATCTGAAAATATTGTTTTATTTAGTGTTTTCCTAGCAACAGCAGAAGATTCGAGAGGTAGATATTTCTAGACTTACGAGGCTCATAAATAGCACAGAGAACATGCATTTCTATTGTTTAAAGATGATATATCACATTCTGCAAAAGAATGGTGCTAAGGTCAATCCAGAATATGTTAACGACTTGACAGGAAACGAAAATGCCTACCAAGGTTTCGGGTGACCTCTTATACAAAGGGGACTTTCTGACTTTTGAAACTTTGTGAATTCGGAAAAGCCAAAATTAAGAGAGATCAATTCGTTGAGAATGTTGAATTGCAGAGATTGTAGCTTTATACTTAGGGTAATAAGAAATGGAAGTTTTAAAAGTTCTTTTATTTGTTGATGTTGTAGTCCTTAATTTTTATTTAAACGAGCTACGAAGGAGTTACTTTGACCGTGACCTTCATAAAGCTAATGGAAACAGACCTCCAAATGATATCCGTTTCTTTCACTAAACAGGTGGCTGGAAGAAAATGAAATTGCCTATATCGAACCTGGTGTATTCAGAGGACTGAAATCTTTGAAGAGATTGTAAGTTTTTTTGCTCTAGACACATTCCCATTTATTACAAATATAAGTTTGAAATAATGGAACAGTAACTCAATGACTTTTTCCATGATATTTTTGAGGAGAAAAACAAGGTCCAAAGAAAGAGAGATGCGGAGAGAGAGAGAGAGAGAGAGAGATTGGGAGAGGGGGTAGAAAGGGAGAGAGATGCAGAGAGGCAGAGACAGAATGAAGGGTGTTGGTAGAGCAGTGCTTGAACGGGAAAAGAAATTCAGGAAGAGCTGTGGATTAATACAGTGGTCACAACAACGAGACCGACACAAGACCGACATTACCTGTATACGATTCAGATTTATCAAGCGGCAGCACAAAGCGTTTTAATAAGGGAGCTTACAGATAGCACATGGTACAAATGACCCCAAATATCCACAGATCTTTTACACATGGAGAAGTTCAACTTTGAGCATCTTAGAATAATAACTGCCAAAGTCCTAGATGTGCTTCATGAATATCTTTTGTTTGACCTCTTGAAAAGAATACTTCCACCTGCGTATTATAGAATGTACCGTTGGTGCATAAATGAATAATGTTACATAACTTTCATGAGCGCATATCCAGTATTCATCTCTGTGGGTTATACTTTTTTTGGTATATACTTGTTATTAACAAAAAAATATTGAAAATAAGGTTTTCGTGTCGTCAATCTCCCTGAGGAAAATTTGTCATTATAATAGATCTGCTTTGAGTTTGAACGAATGCAAAAAAAATGTTCTAATAATAGTTTGCTTCATTTAACTTTCCTAAAAGAAACAAATATGACGTTTGACAACGTCTGATTTTTAAAAAAATAAAATTACTTTTAAATCATACTCCCAAATATTAAAAACTTCCGCGTTTGAATTTAAAATTGTGCTTCGAAATCGCATTCCAAACTATAATTTGTTTTTAAGGTACAGAAAGCTTCTTGAAAACAAACTGGAAAGGGGAAGCTGTGGCGCATTGAAGGATTTGAATGCCGTGGAAGAACTGTAAGTATATCATGTGGACTATTATAGTAAAAGTCAGAATTTCCAAAAGAAACAAAATTACGTAAGGTTTGAAATGTTGTAATGAAGTAGGAAATAGATTACACGAAGAGGAAAGGTAATAACATTAGTGTAGTATGATAAGTCTTTAATCATATTAATTTCACAAACCCTTGTAATAAAGAACATGTCATAAGATAATGTGACATTTGAATTTAATCGTCTAAAATATGGAACGGAATACATTAGAAAAAGGATCATAAACCGAAATGTTAACGAGTAAATCGTATTGTGTACATGATAAAATGGTTGACTGTAATTATTTTACAACAGATGATTATATACGTGTATAATATATCAATGTCATCTTTTACATGATTTATCTCATCAGGAATCTCAGTTTTAATCCGATTAGATTAATAGAGAGAGGATCATTCGACAATATGACTCGACTTCGCGAACTGTAAGTGTAACCCATTATAATTATTGAATCAAACGACCGGATTGAAAATAATTTCAAAGTAAAGCGCTTAGAAACGTTTAGAATTTTGCACTTAATACCAATGTGACTATTAGTATTATTCTATTCTTTGTTTTAGCATATTGACGCACCTTGTTGCAGTCGAATCTACGTCAACCTGGGGTATACCTAAGCAAATAGTTATCGAGGTGATGTTTTTTCCCAAAAAAAGATGTTTGTACTTGTAGTCGGGATATTTGATAAGGTTTGTGAAAACGTGAATTATTCTCGCCTAAAATACATTAAACGGCTGTGTTAACGTTTGTTCCCCTACAGTTTTAACTTATGTCAATGCGCTAAAGTATTGCGATATAATTGCTTCAATAAAACACATTAACTTCCGTTTAATCTATTTTTCCGACAGTCACCTTGTTGGGCTGAAGATTGAGCAACTTCACCTCGACACATTTAATGGGTTACCATCCTTGGAGAAATTGTAAGTAGGTGAAGATAATGAATCAAAGTTGGTTGAAAGTTTCCTGTATTTAACGAAATATAATGACAAAGAGGGTATTGATTGATATTGTAAAGTTTTATTTATATTGAGTTCGGAGCACTGTGATATATTTGTTAACGTTCTTGGCTGTCGTATGAGAGACCCTTGGTTCGATCACTCCCTAGTTATTACACCTTTGGACAAAGTCTTTTACCCACGTTCGTCCCTCTCAACTCAGGTGTATTAAATGGGTACCGGGCAAATGAATATTTTCGGTGATAATACTTGCACGGTCCTGAGGAAGAGTAGTATTAATAATGATGAGAGTGAGACCAATGTTTAGCTAATTAAGACAACAGGGGCGGCGATTCCGGGGGGGGGCGGGGGGGGGGGGACACGTCCCCCCCCCCCCTCGATTTTTGTAGGGGGGATCGTCCCCCCCAGAAAATTTGAAAAAGTACACAAAAAAAATGTACAGCCAATACTGACTAAAGACTGCAACACACTATTAGGCTTTGGAGGGCCAAAGAGTGCAGCGTTTAGACCAAAAAAAATGCAAAAATCCTTCAAAATGTACAATTAATATTGTAGAAAAGTGAAGTGTGAAACAGGTATTTAGTTTGTTTTCATACTATAGTTTTGCTAAGGAATATAATTTACCTTGACCCCCCCCCCCCCCCCTCGTTCACTATGCTCACTCACTCGTGCTTTGGGCAGTCCCCCCCCCCCCCCGATAAAATTCAAACGTGGTTTATTTCTAATTCGATACCAGTTACTAATTTACAAATGTTCCTGAAATGGCATGATTTTCCCCAAGCTTCCGGGGGCTCTGCCCCCTGTACCCCACTAAGGGCCCTAAGGCTTGTCCCTGGTTACTCAGCTGACCATAATTAAATTCCTAAAACACCTGAGCTTCCGGGGGCTCTGCCCCCTGGACCCCACCAGGGCCCTAAGCGGGCCTCTGGATGGTCATCTGACCACATTCAAAAGCATAAAACCCTGAGCTTACGGGGGCTCCGCCCCCTAAACCTCACCAAGGGCCCTATAAGGCGGCCCCTGGATGCTCATCTGATCGTAATTAAATGCCTAAAACCGCTGAGCTTCTGGGGGCTTCGCCTCCTGGACCCCAGTACGATTAGTGACCTGCATGCAAGTGTCACAAATAAGGTATCAAAATATGCTCATCTGACCCTTATTAAATGCCTAAAAACTCTGAGCTTCATGGGGCTCCGCCCCTTGACCTCCGCCGGGGCTTTGCCCCTGGACCCCACGCCAAAGTTACACCCAACTTAATTGCTTTGCTCATGATCACAAATACTTTATCCCCCCCCCCCCCCCCTCCAACTTTGAAAACCGGTTCCGCGGGGCCTGCATGTAACATGACATTGTAAGAGCGATGATGATGCGGATTTTTTTCTCCCCTCCCCCCAAAAAAAACGTTTTGGCTCATTACGTCACTCCTCCCTCGTTCCTCGCATTTCGTCCCCCCCCCCCCCCCCCCCGGTCATGAAAAGAAATCGCCGCCCCTGTAAGACAATATTGTTCTGTTTAACAATGTGACTTTTGTATCTTAGTTCGTGGGTTCCAATGAAGCCCATTGTGGATACCTGACGTCTTACGTGTAGGACGTAAGACGTCAGGTTTGTAAATGTGGTCCTCCTTTCAGGTGTAGGGTGAATTATAATGGATAGCACTCTATCCCTAGGACAGGACGTAGATGTCCCGTTTATGGCAAAGACACAACCTATCCATCTGAGTTACAAACGCATTGCACTCTTTGTAAAAGAGTCGACATGGTCGACCCCGGTGTGATGGTACACTTGTGAATCCCCTTCATAATACAGGGCGCGGAGAAGAGACCAGAAGGTCGCAGTGATGTTCTTTTGGTCATGATCGCTTTCCCCCTTCCAGATATAGGTAACGTAATCTTTATCGATGCGTCATCGTTAAACACGTCTCCAATCTTCTGCTAATTACAGGTCTACCGATGACTACCGTTTATGCTGCCTGTTCACGAACATCACGTGTTCAGTCATCACCCCAACACCACTCGATTCCTGCTCCAGTCTTACCCATAACAACATTCTTAGAGCAGCAATGTGGATCGCTGGATTCGGAGCTCTCTTGGGAAATTTTGTTGTCATTTTCGTCCGTTTCAGAGAGGAACAGCACAACCGAAACAGCGTTCAAAGGCTCTTCATCACCAACCTAGCCTTCGCTGATTTCCTAATGGGTGTGTACATGGTGACGATTGCCTCGGTGGACATTTACTACGGTGAGAGGTACTTTCTTTCGGCACCCATCTGGCGGGAGTCCCAACTTTGCCGGTTTGCTGGGTTTGTGGCTCTTCTCTCCAGCGAGAGCTCGGTTTTCCTGCTTGCACTCATTACCATTGACCGTTTCATCTGTATCACATTTCCTTTTGGGACGGTGCGTTTTCGCTCTCGATCGGGGCGGATTGGCGTTGCGCTTGTCTGGATCCTGACCTTCATCCTAAGTTTGGCACCAATCATGATTGGACTGTACGATTCTGAGATCTATGGCTTATCGGACGTTTGTCTGGGTCTCCCCTTCAACACCTTCACCGAGCAGAAAGGACGCATCCGCTACGTCTATGAGTCAGACGTTTACCAGTTCATCCCTGCGGAGGAACCTGAGCAGCGTTCTTACTGGCTATATTCCATCGCTCTCTTTCTGGGTGTCAACTTCATTCTTCTCGTCCTAATCTTCATTTGCTACATAGCAATCTTTGTCCAAGTTCGAAGGTCGGCGAAGATCGCTGGATCGGAGCGTATGAAGCAAGAGGTTCGCATGACCACCAAAATGGCGCTGATCGTCGGTACTGATTTCTGTTGTTGGATGCCCGTCATTATCATGGGGATTCTGTCACAGACAGGTGCCACAGAGCTACCGGCCTCTCTATATGCTTGGGCCGTTGTCTTTATCTTACCCATCAATTCGACGCTGAATCCCTACCTGTATTCTTTAATTGCTCTGTTCTCACGTAAGAAGAAGGACGGCTTTCCGTTGACGGGTCTCAGTGTGAACGCACTATCGAAAAGTAATCACTAAACTTTAATAATCTGATCCTCAAAAAATATCAAAGATACCGATAAACTATGTGTCTCTCGGCAGGAATGATCACGTTCGCATGATTCATTATGCTTAACAATATAGAGACGTTCTTTATAAAGTATACATAATACTATTCTGATGTCATTGGCAACTCTCGTGACACAAACACATAGAGAGATCAATAGCTGTTCTTTCTTTATAATAATAATAATAATAATAATAATGTGACTTATATCGCGCCAAATCCACTCTCTCTCTCTCTCTCTCTCTCTTTCTCTCCCTCTTCCTAGATCCACCTCTCCCCCTTCTCTCTCTCTCTCTCCCTATCCCCTCTCCTTCTCCCTCCCACTCCATCTTCTCTCTGTATCTTGTTGATAAGAGTTGTATCTGACCCCCTCCCTTGTAGATACGCCATTAATTACCCTTTTGACGTTCAGACTCGATAACAGACGAAATAACGGTATTTAATCGTATTTACAACAAAGACGCAAATCCATGCCCTTATTTATTTCAAGGCAATTTACTATCATGGAATGAAGTAACATGAAAAAACATGCATGCAAAGATAAATATATATATAGTATAAGCCTGCATAACGTACATCCGAATTACACGAGTTATTGATTCTTGTTTGTTATGATTAAACCAATACAAATGTTTACATAATTATTTAACGTCATATTTTTGAAAGAAGCTGTTTGATTAAAAGTAAGACCATTCAAACTAACATTTGTTATTTTATAAATACTAGTACCCTAGATTTGATTACTTTTGCAACGCAGATTATCAAATAATCTTTATATTGACGATTTGTTATTTGATGGGTATAATGGTATTCTGCTTTACGTATACTATTCATCACTTCCCGAGACATCAAGCAAAATGCGTATACATTCATTACTCACATTTGTCTAATCTCCTTTTTAGGTTTTCCATTTGGCACAGTTGTCCAAGCATATTATGCAGGGAGATTAAAAATAACATATTTTACTGGATAGATATACGATAGGCAAATGAGATATTGGCAAATCAAAACATATAGACAAAAGAAAGGCAATGCATTGACACTTTTACATTGTTGATTTGAAGGAAAAAAACAGATTTTAAAACACTGGAAAATATGTGTCATTTTCAAACACTAATTATCATGCTATTAGAACGCACCGCACTATAACCAAAATTGGCCGAATCATTACTGTACAAAAGCAGAATTGTCAAAAATAAAACAGTAAAAATTAACAATTCATACCCTCCATACACAGTTTCTATATGAACTCTGTTTGTTGCTACGGCAGGCACCCAGTGAAAACAAATTCGTTTGATAAAATTATGGAAATGCAAGCACTACTTCAAACAAACAGAACTTTGTCATACCTTGCTCATTTTACCTGATTGAGGTGTCATATGAAAGGGCAGAAACTCAACTTTCTAAAAATGTGATTTTCTCCTTGAAACTTAGATACCGTCCGACAAATGAATTTTTTGTTTCCTCTATTCAAATTCATTTTAATCACTTATGCGTGAAATATGTATGATATGAGTTGCATCAAATGAAAGAAGAGAATTTAAGCTTTCCAAATATGTGTCATTTGTCAATTATAAATGTGATTAAGTTATGATAAAACATCGATAATTTTCGGTTTCGTTTTTTCTGGGACGCACTGTATAATGTTTGCCACATCGATGGTGTGCACTTCATCTACTTCCTTATCCTACATCTGTTATGTCACTAATATCTACACTCCCCCCTCACACACACACACACACACACACGCACACACGCACATACACACGCACACACACACACACACCCACACACACATACACTTTACTGCCGCTACTCCCAATATAAAAACCGGCATATCGAAGAGTGTATTTAATAACGATGTTTACAGATTGAAGAGCCACTCGTCGGTTTTTTAGACTGCAGGACAGAGAGGGTCATTTTGGTTGTGTTAATGGGGTACTTCTTACTTCTTAGTTTGCTACTCATATCTGCTGCAGTCATCCTCCGAGGAGAATATGGAATATCTTCTACAAGCAGGAGGGGTTCGTATATATTCATATTTATATATTTATAGAGGTATCATGGTGCAACAGGTTCCTCATTTGACTATGGATCACATGATTCGTGGTTCGATTCGCGCCGCGGCAGTAATGTCGTTTGGTAAGACATTAATCTACATGCATGTGCCATTCTCAGTCCAACTAGGTGTTTTAAGGGTACAGGTGTATGCGAACGTTAATTCGGTTGGATTTGCATGTAATACTTTAATACTCCCCAAGGGGCGGAGAGTGTGTTATATTTGCTTGATTTTCTTGTATTGCAGAACAGCGAGCAAAACCTATTAACAAATTGCTTATTGTTGATTTGTTTTTAATTGTCATCCATTTTCTTAAATTAGCATTTATTATTGATATGGCTTTGAGTTAGTCTAAATTAGCGTGTATTTGATTTTCCAATTCCAAGAACCTTCCAAACAGGACAGCCACTTAAAAGTGAACCAACTGTACATAAGTGAGCCGCCAAATATGTAGCGATCTGCTCTAGAATATCGGATACCCACTCGCACCTGGGTTGAGAGGGGCAATTGTTGATCAATGCCTTGCTAGAGGACTTTGGTATCAAGTTGGGATTAATTAATTATCATGATTATTAAGCGTCATATCAGTTTTCTAGTGAAAGTTGAACAATTATGCAGTTTCATGTCAATATGTTCCGTGACTGCGTCTGGCAATGTACCGTTGTACATGCATTATTCTCTTTCTTTTTTCGACAAGTCTAAATCAAATCACGGACACATTAGAAACAAAAAGCACATTCCGAAATAATTTGTTTATAATTATGTGTACCGGTAATAGATATATCTTTGATCATGTTGACAGTGTTTCTTATTAATTCGAGTCACATTTTTTGTGTGGAAAGGATGCGGAGTGAAGGGTATGAGGTATGAGGAATGAAGACAATGCGTGGTTTTTAACCAACATAAAGAAAACAAATTGAAAGATAAACATGCTTGATGCCTTTAGAAGGCTATAAGTCGTTGAAAATAACGAATTAAGAACAATGGTCGAATAAACAGTTCGCATTCGTACGCGCTCATTTCCAAGCCAAAAACTATAAGGTAGTTTAATTTAATTCTAAGAAATAAGTACTTGAATTTTGTTCAGGCAGCATATCGAGGAATCGTCAGCCCATTCTTGGTGAAAGGCAAATTAAAATATTAAGCGTGGGTGCACACTGTAACATTTAAAGTGCATAAAAAGAAGACGTGATTGTACAGTGGAACCTGTCTATAAAGACCACCCGAGTGAGACGAGAAAAGTGGTCTTTATAGGCAGATGGTCTTTATTTACAGGTTCCTTTAGTATATGTTTAAATGAGAAACCATGTTCAAGGAAAACAAAAAATGTTGCCTTTGTAGACAGGTGTTTTTTCTGTACAGGTGATCACTAAAGCAGGTTAGACCAGGGAGGTGAAAGAATGGAGTGGAATCAAGCCGCTTTCCTTTGACCCCATGCTCAAACCCGCCGAAAAGTTATGCGCTAATCTGCCAATGTTGACCAGGTGGTGAGATAAAAGAGCGCATAGAATTTCAGGATTTAGAATTCCTACATCAGAAAATGGTATCCCAGCAATTGTTCGCTGTCCCTTTCAATGATTTCTCATCAGTTGTTGAATGTGTAATGAGTAGAACAAGCGAACACAAACTTGTGTAATTTCATCCTTTTTTTTCCGACTGCAAAAATACAAAAAAAACACGCGAAAACACGCATTAGCAAACTTAAAGTTATCGAAGATTGTAAATCATGGATTAAATAACGGGACACTAAATATGCACAAATTAGCGTATTATCTAAAAATATTGAGTTTTTGTCAGGATCTAATTTTTCTTTTACCAACTCTGGCACACAAATTATAGAAGTACTATATTTGAAACAAAATTTGATGCACTATTCCCAATATAATCCCCATATAAAGTTTATAATTTACACTGAAATTTTGCCGGTAATTTAATTTTTTGTAATAAATGTGAAAGTGGTGCCTGGCCTCCAAAATTCCCCGCAGTGGGAGCGCGGCGCGGAGCATGGAACTTCAAAGCCAAGTGGAAAGCGTTTGAATAAATTACAAGAGTTTCCACTCCTTCTTTTTCACCTCCCTGCCTACACACTGTAATATTTCGAGTGCATGCATAACAAAAGAAGACGTCATTGTGCAATGTTGTCAGTGATGATAAAATATCTACCATTCAGAAGGGTGCACAATAGCGCGTCTTTGAATTTGGTTGAGGACTATTAAATTACAAGGGTAAACTGTCATGGTGTATCGAGGAACATAGTCACGGGGGTTATTTGCCGGCTTTTCATCCTTTTCCATACCTTTTGTGAATGTATATTGGTTTGAAGAATTCCTTACGTGACTATGCAAGCCGTGTGCGTTGGCTTTATTTGCGCCGAGTATATACAGTATGGCTATCCGTCAAGCTCAAATTGCTACGTAAAAGCAGTGCTTGTATTGTCACTTTTGTCTAAATTGGAGAACAAATAACATTCGTTCAATCTTTGTTCATGAAAGGCGGCGGGAGTTTGTAGAGAACGGCATGTGATAGCTCTTCGATTTGGTGTAATTGGATATTTTGTCCCCTCCCCCTAGAAAAAAACCAAAGGTACTGGTTTTGAAGCTGAAATGGTGAATTGCAAAGTAAATGTAAATACGACTCTGAAATGTTTATAAAAGGTGACAAATTTAGCTTTCCACTCAGTGATTGACGGCATTTATTGCAAGAACATTACAAAATGAATGATATTAATAATTAAATGGGATAGGTTGTCAGTAAGTAAACAGAGCATTTAATTTAAAGATAAAGTCGGATGAAGAAAAGAAATGATAATGATAACTATTTAAAATTCTTTCTATTTGATTCTTTTATTTCAACAAATGGTGATTAATAAAGGCTTGTTCTCACATGGCGCGGTAAACCGCCGCAAGAAAAAATACACGTTGGGTGAAATGAATGGCAATAATTGCGCGCAACAAAGTATGTGGGGGTATATTAACTGAGCTCTTTGTGTTGAGATTCAGAATTCTGAAGAGAAAAAACGTACGAACCGTATGGTGCCTTTAACGAAAGAATAACTTTGTTTTAAAGTAAAATAGTCATCTCTAAAATGCATGCATGTTATCTGTTATTGGTTTGATATTGATTTGGGAAAACCAGTTGTTATTTACTAGATTGCAATAGTATCTTTACTCTGCCTGCATAAGTGACGAACAGAGCATTAATGATTGCACATCGCTCCACAAGGAAATGTCTATTTGGTATTCACTTATTTCAACGTTCTGAAACTTAATCAAATGTCAAATATAAGCCACAGGGAGCAATGACAACTTAAGGCTCGTTCAGACATTACGCGGCAAAACCGTGACGTTTTGTTATGATGGCTTAAAGTGTAATTTGCTTTACATTCAGTATATTATGACACAGAGCTAAGCTAATACGCGTAAGTCTTTTGTCGAGGGCAGTTGCCATTCATTTAGACATTTAAAAAACCGGGGAGGGTTTTTTGCGGTGGTTTACCGCGTGATATCTGAACAAGCCTTTAGAGTAAAAACAAATTATACGAACATGAATGTATAGAACGAAAAGTAAAGTTGATTGTTAGTGTTGATGTTATTGTTTTTGTCAATGTATACACAATTTATTGGATCCGAGAACATCGGTGCTATAGCATAAATGGATGAACACCGTACAATTCCCCTATCCTCCCGTTTTCCAAATCATTTTAATTTTTCATAATCACTGACATGTGACCAGCTTGCTATGAATATTAATACTTTCAGGTCTGTTGCCATGTCTGGAGAGTAACCTGACCTTTGACCTTGCAGACTATTGTGATGGTGAGGTAAAATGCCCTCTCGGAGATGACGAACTCCTTTGCAGTAAGAGTCACTCGTTCATCAACATTATACAATAGGCCATTACGTGTTGTAAGATAGGACAAGCCATACTATTTGTCCTACCTTTCAACACTTAAAATATGCAATTCGCATTTTGATTAATGAAATACAATCATTCGTCACGGGTAAATGAAATAATTTGTAACGAAGCACTTAGCAAATATTTGTGGATTGAATTTGATTACATTACGAAATTGGTCTATTGTTTGAGTAGTTGTAATCGTTTCATTTGTTTATGATTCTTTACACTTACGCAATACATGCTTACGATTTTTAAAAAGCATTGGTTATTTATCACCGGCAGCAAGAGGCGGGGTGCAAGTGTTATCAGTGTTTATTTCCGAAGAAAAACTGGTTTTATATATGATAGTATGAAAGAATGACGGAAAACCGGGGACATACTTGATTACATAATCCATCTCCTTCAACCGTTGCAAAACACACCATCATCACTGGACATGCCATTGGATCTGATGATACCCAAATTATCAGCTTCTAGATAGACATATACCTCAGTCACACCGCCATATTGATTCAGAACCTATTCCAGAGCGACCGATTATCGGCCAGTCAGTATATATGTATACTGTTTGTGTTCTGTCTATTGTCGGTCTGATTTCCTCGGTGTGACTGGACTCATGAGGTATCAATTAAGTGCATGAAGTGGAACAGGTTTCTTTTTTCTTTCTTGCAGCTGACGGCTGTCTGCCACAGTATGTTCGGTGTCTCAATCAATCTGAAAGTTGCATTCCCCTCCGGAGTGTTTGCAATGGCCGCGAAGACTGCCTGGATGGAAGTGACGAACTATTGTGCGGTGAGTTTAGGAGATCCAAAACAAAATTGATCACATTCATTGTAAGATGCATTTTGTCAGTAACATTTCAAATAGGGGCGCAATTCCTAACAAATCGTTAGCAATCCTCCCCCCCCCCAGGTTTTTTTAAAAATAGATTTTCCATTTTATTTTAATTTTGGGTATCATATTGCTGCAATGGGGTTTACTTAGGGGAAATAGAAAATACATGTTTTGCTGGGGGGGGGGGGTCTGTACCCTCGTACCCCTGTGATTCGTCAATTAAAAAGTATATTTATATATATAACATTACCTACTCCCTAACCTTACTCTTTCCTCATCTCATTCACATCTTAGCGTAACAATAATATTTACCCTTTTTTCAGGTGACACGACTGGCTGTCCTTCTTACTGTCAATGTTCATCGTTTGAAGCTTACTGCCTGCTCAGTGGAGACGAGAACAACAATGAGGTCACTATCAACAGAGCTTTAAGACAACTGTAAGTACTCGTTTGACCATTTACTAAGTCGATGGCCAAGAAGAGTGTGCCATTGACTTGGATGCTGTCGATGCACAAGAGAAAGTGAACTCAGGAAAGTCTCCCCAAAGTGAATACTGTAAATGGGCTTTTCGTTTATCCAAATACAGTGGACTAAAAATTGGTCACCTTAATGTTCGTAGCTTAAGTGATAAAATAGATGTTTTTTGATAAAAAAAGATTAACGTTGACATACTTTGTTGAACCGAAACCTGGTTAAATGAAAAGATCAGTAATACTGAAGTGAGCATTGATGGCTATGTTCTGATAAGAAAAGATAGAGGTAATGGTAAAAGAGGTGGAGGTGTTTATCAATTTATCCGCGATACTTTATTTTTTACTGAAAGATGTGATTTGAACAATGATTTACTAGAAGCAAAATGGATACATTTATCACTAAAATCTGAAAAAATTACGATTGGTTGTGTGTATCGACCACCTAATTCAGACATGAATTATTTTAATAGCATGCTTGATATCTTTGAAAAAGCTAGTATGGATAATTATGATATTGTTGTATTAGGGGATCTTAACTATGACTATAAAATCGATGAATACTTGTGCGATAATCCCATTTACATACTGGAAAACTTGTTTTCTTTACGAAAAATGATTTTAAAACCTACAAGAGTAACAAGTACCTGATCGAAATGCTTAGATCACATTCTTAGTTCTATACTGGACAAGCACTTAATTAGTGATGTTGCTAAAATAGCCCTAAGTGATCACTATTTGATTTATACATGTATCAATTTACAAAAAGAAGTGAAAATTAAACATAAAGCAGTTCGTTTTTGAGACTACCAGAATTTTGATGAGAAAACCTTCATTCAAGACTTGAAAAACTGTTTAATCCTTAATGATATACTTACCAGCAATTTATCTGTAAATGAAATGTGGACTAAATGGAAAATCTCTTTTAATGAAGTTTGCAATAGTCATGCTCCAATGAAAGAATGTAGAGTCAAGGATCGTCACAACCCATGGATTACTTCTGATGTTGTAAAACTTATGTATAAGAGAGATTATTTAAAAAAGAAATATGACAAGCTCAAACTACCTCATATTTTGGCTGAGTATCGTCGGACGCGGAACAATGTTACTAAAGTTATTAAAAATAAAAAACCGTAAGTATTTTAGTACTCTTACAGAGAAGTATAAAGGTGATAGTAAGAAATTATGGAAATAAATAAATAAGCTTGTAGGACGGAAATCTACCAATACAGATATCTCTAATAATTTGAATGGTTATGATTTTAATGAATATTTTGTAAATATAGGAAAGCAAATTTCTGATTCATTTAAAAATGATGTTTTTATATGGAATCATCCTGATAGCACATACACTTTCGGATTCCAATCAGTTACAGTGGAAAAGGTTAGAAAGATCCTTTCCCAGCTGTCGAGTGACTCAAGTCTTGATATTTTAAATTTTGATACCAAACTACTAAGAATAGCATCGCCTTTTATAAGTACCTCTCTGAGTGTATTGTTTAATGAAAGTCTGTTAAGCGGATTTATACCGGAAGACTGGAAGATTGCTTGAACCACTCCCATTTAGAAGGGTAAAGGGGATTCGGGTGATATGACTAATAAGTATAGGCCAATCTCGGTGGTATGTCACCTAGCAAAATTACTGGAAAAAGAAATTCAGAGTCAATTACTTTTATATCTTCAAAAACACAACTTTATAAATATTGATCAATATGCTTTCTTACCGAACCACTCGACAACAACATGTTTACATAAGATATTAGATTATTGGTATGATTCTTTTAATGAACGTGACATGGTTGGTACTTGTTTCCTCGATATATCTAAATGTTTTGACTGTATCGATAATAAGTTATTACTGCAAAAATTGGAAAGATAGGGTGTTCAGAATAATGAGTTGATATGGTTTTCAAACTACTTGTCTGGTAGAAAACAAACTGTTTATTGTCATGGGAAATTGTCTAATTTTAAGAGTCTGTCTATTGGAATACCCCAGGGCAGTGCACTGGGTCCATTACTTTTTCTTGTTTTTATTAATGATATAAGTGAATGTCTAAGATCAGGTTCATGCAATATATATGCTGATGACGTTGTTATATATATTGCTGATAAGAATATCGAAGTTATTAGGGATAAGCTGCAGGCTGATTTAGAGTAAATTAGTAAGTGGTATAAAAGAAATAAACTAAAAGTTAATACTGAACAAACTTACAGTATGTTATTGAAACGCAACTTACAAACTATTCAGGATTTAAAAATTTCTTTGGATGGAAATAAAATCAAACAAGAAAAAAAACATTAGGTACTTAGGAATTGAATTGGACGAAAACCTAACCTGGAATATTCATGTAAAGAAGCTCAGTAAATCGTTAGCTTATAAAATATTTTCTTTGAAAATACGAATGTGTTGAATAAAATGTATAAATGTACAATCCAACCTATATCAGATTATGCATGCTCGATATGGGGGAGTTGTTCTGTATATAACAAGAACATTATTTTTAGATTACAAAATAGAGCAGCAAGGATAGTTGAACGGAATTTTGATTTTAATGAAAGTGGTCTTGATAATGTTAAAAGATTGAAATGGCAGGTTTTAGAAGAAAGACGTAACTATTTTCTTGCTTGTATAAATGTATCCATGGCTACGCTCCATTTCGTTTGTGCAATGCCATTAGTGACTTTAAGATTCGCACGAAGACAATAGGTCTATGCTCCGATCGACGTCCTTGTAATGCACTGCCTTGAATGGACGTCAGACGTATCAGTCCACTCAAATCTAAAAGTCCCTATTGACATGGTTTTTGAATACGAGTTTGGCTAACTCAATGAGTGTTGTCCTTCCGAAGCCTAATATTGAAATTTTCAAGAATAGTCTACGTTACGAAGGCGGCAAAGTATGGAATATTTAACCCTCTAACCTACAAAATGCACAATCCATCGACTGTTTTAAAAACATGTATAAGAAAACTTATTTCAGCAAATTATGAATAATAATATCATCGTTGTTTTTGCTCTTTTTGCTTTAAGTTTAATTTGATACTTCATGATATAAGTTCATTTTGTAGTGTGATAGAGTTTTTATTTTAAATAAATTAGTTTATTATTTGATTCCATTATTTTTTTTTTTTTATATATTTAATTAAATATCATGTATTTTTGACTTGGTTTTTACTCAAGATTATGGTCACTAAATATTTTGTATCATGACTTCATGAGTATTTTAACAATTCTCATTATATATGTATGATTATTTTGTTTTGATGTTTTAGTGTAAGCTTTTAGTATTCAGGACCAGGATGTAAACCAGTCCTTTCTGATATTGTTATCCTGATGAAAATGTTCAAATAAATAAATAAATAAATAAATAAATTTTCATATTGAACTTTTTTCATTCAATTCCAACAGACTCTAACTATAGTTAGATATAGTTCGATTCTGGTTATGCGATTGGATTGTAAAAGCACCTTAGAATTTATTTATGTTCGATTATTAGGTAGTAGTTCAGAATAATCCTATCGTATATTATGATATAATTTTGGTAAATTGGACTACGCATATAAGGAATCCAAATCTAGTCCAAGTTATATACTACACGTATTTATAGTCATATCCTGTATCAAGAGAACCTTTTTGCTTGTGTCATTGCCGTATTCTTCCACGCAAGAATAAAGTAAACGCGCAGGCTCACAATTGTGTTTTCCTTTTAGAAAAGATTGTTTAACTATTTCATATAGTTTTCATCTTGACTTATCATAATCTATTTTTTCGGTTATGTATGAATTGTGTCCGCTGTATTTCATAGGATGATAAATAGCATTACACAAAGCACTATGAACATGACGAACAAAGAAAGCGGACAAAATATACAGTTCCTCATTCTACCCTCAACAATTCCTGTGGTAGACAAAGGAACATCCCTTCACTGCTATTATGTAAAAACAGGTGAATATGCATGTGACACCTGTTCTACAGGTTTTTACATAATAGCAGTGAAGGGATGTTCTTTTGTCTACCATAACAATTGTTGAGGGTAGAATGAGGAACTGTATATTTTGTCCGCTTTCTTTGTCCGTCATGTTCATAGTGAAAGTTGCTTTCATATTTTTTCCAGGAATGTGCGAGGAAATTCCAGTATTAAACCAGATGTCCCGTTTGCCACCTCATCGTTTCCTCTGTTGATAAGACTGTAGGTATTATTATATTTTTTGTTTCTCTTTGCCTCATCAGAGCATTTATTGATTATATATATACATGGTTACATTCAAAGATACAATACTACAAATCAAATTTGCATAATCACAAAAACACTGTAGGTATTATAACAGCATAAACTAACAAGATCAGGACCCTGTTTCATAAAACTTATTAGCTATGATGAATTACAATAACTGTTGTAAGCTACCGAAACTATTCCATTTGATTGACAGAGAGAAAATACGTTACAGCATTTGTTGTTGACCCAAAAAAATCTGAAGAGACATCATTAATAGTAGGCCTTCTCCCATCAAATTCTCTCTAATTTATTTCATGTTATCTCATTTTCTCTCTTTTTATAATCAATATGAGAGATGTTTAAAGTAAACCTAGTTATATTATATTGTCATAAATTAGATGATATTATAGTATTAATGACTGCTTTGAGAGAAATAGTTGTTTTTATACGCCCAAGGGAAGGTTACAATTGTGCTATTGCCCGAGGCGTGCCGAGGGCATTAGCACAATTGTAACCTTCCCGAGAGCGTATAAAAAAAAACTATTTCTCGAATATCAAAGCAGTCATTAATACTTTTATATACCGAAGAGTCAACTTACCAATCAACTGGTAGAACAGGTACTCAGGTAGAACTCAGAACTCCGTAGAAAATTCTTAAGTGAGGTATATAATACATTCTATTATATTATATGGTATTATATTCTATTACATTATATGGTGTTATATTCGATTACATTACATAACTCACCATGGTTACTGGGAATTTTACAGAAATAGTTAAAGTTTATGAATGCAATTTCGACCAATCAGATGGCTGGATTTCTTAAGTGAGGTCTATCGGCAGATGTTGTTTTTTTTTGTTTTTGGAAGTTTATTTTCGTCTTCATGTCAACAATGCAAGATAAAATTGTCGGTAAGATCGATCGAGATTCAATTGTATTGAAATTACCGACCAATTCTTCGCACACGTACGGTATTTTTTAACATGTAAACCTATGGGTATTTCACCAAGACTAAACTATTTTCCCGGTAACCATGGTTACTGGGATTTTATAACTATTTTGTAAAACTATTACATGGGTTTGGAATTTTACCGGGAATTTTACAGGAATAGTTAAAGTTTATGAATGCAATTTCGACCAATCAGATGGCTGGATTTCTTAAGTGAGGTATATAATACATTCTATTATATAATATGGTATTATATTCTATTACATTATATGGTGTTATATTCGATTACATTATATGCTATTCTATTAAAACTTTTCTTATAATAATATTATATTATATTATAAATTATTATATCATATTATCTACCAGCGAAATCCAGGACACAGGCATGACATCAATGTATAGTGAAGACTGGGATGAATTAACACACTTACAGCATGTGTACGTAAACGTGTATTATTACATCTAATCGATTTGTATATTATATATATATATATATATATATATATATTTGGGAATTGTAAATAATGTTTTGGGAATAAGAAAGGATGGATACGATGTACATCAAGGGAATTTCATGTTACCCGCTGCTGAAAAAGTGAGGAGATGAATAGAGCAAATGTGGTTGACATATATTTAAAAGTTTGAACAAAGTATATGGTATTGTATTACCTCAGTAACTGGAAGCCGGTGTAGTTCATTAAGCAATGGATAGCATTAGACCATGTCGATCTTATAAATTCCAAAATTTAGTGTCCAGGCTCTGCTTGTAAAGAGTTTTGAGGTGCGGTTAGCTTTAGAAGCAGCTTATATCTTCTGTACTTCGTAAGTTACGTGAATATGGAGGTGGCTTAAAAGATAATAAACCAGACAAATAATTTGGAGTTTGACCCTTTAAAACTTTGTGCACAAGCCAAAGAATTGTAGATACTATTCCACGCCTTATTCGCAATCAATGTTACTTAATTAAAACAGGACCTGGGGAAATTGTGAGTAGGTCTTGCATAGTTATTCATTTACTTTTTACAACTTCACCTATAATTATGGCGATGATATTGACACTGTAAAATGTGTAGATTTATTTCGTTACAGAAAATAATACCCACATTATATTTTACAGGATTCTTTCCCATAACTTGATCTCTGAAATTGAGAACTCAACGTTCAACAATTTCAGTCATCTTGTAAGACTGTAAGTACATTTACGTTTTGTTTTATAATGATATTTTTTGATTGGATTTCATACCACATACCACATTTTAATATCTTATCCTGGGAATGAGAGTGTCATAGACTAGTATATTTTGAATAAAACTTAATGTTCTAGTATTTTTCGGAGCCAGAAGGGCTTTAACACCTACATGTTTACTTTAACATAGAGTTAACGTTCTTTTGACTCTGAGCAGACGTCATCAATTCTTTGAAATTAATGAAGAAAGGACATGTTTAGTTTTAATTTCACATGTTCAAATATGCAGAAAATGTAACATTGCTTATCACACAATGCACGCCAATTACTCTTATGTTGTGCTAACGCCTATCGCTAAAACTTTCGGGAAATGACATCGGGTAATTTCAATACCATGTTGTGCTGCCTAAGCAGATTATCAAATACATTAATATAATGTTTACATATTTCAATAGGTGATTCATAAGGCCTTAGGTGGATTTTTCGGAAGATTTTACAATCGTGTTTGTTGTGTAACTTGACTTGTTCTACATTAATTAACCTTTCTCTTTTAATTTGCTTTAATATTTCTCCAGAGACTTATCGGACAACGCCCTCACCTGTTTGAATTTCCTGACGAGCATTCCTGAACTGACACAACTGTATGAGATATATTGTATTTTCTCTCTATTTCTTTCATGTCTTGGTATTTCATTGATGTAGCTTTATAACATATCCCCTTATTACAAACTTAAGCTTCCGTTCTAGTGAGTGACGTAGCATGTATATACAGACATTTAACATCGTAGGGAGGGGGAGGGGTGGCCTTGTCTTAAGCTATGGTCACAACTCAGAGCGGCGACCGACCGATTTGTAGCCTGCCCGGTCGCTGCTGAAATTTAGGCATCGCCCAACGATTTTTGGAGAAGTCGAGCAGGCTGTAGAGCCCCAGCGATGCTTGGGCGATGCCCTGTCAATTTCCCGTCGGTCGCCGGTCGATTTTAGGTCAAAACTGAACGAAATCGGGGAGCTTCTTCTGATGGCGGCGTCCCAGCAGTGACCGATCGATGACCCACCGATTCCCGAGCGGTCTCCCAGCGGCCACCGGCTGATTTTAAAGAAATTGCCCGGCTGCCTGCCGGTGCTCCGCGGGGCACCAAAATACGCTCGGTAAAAATACATCGATCTAATCGAGCGTTCGCCGTCGAGCGATTTAGATCAAAAATCGAAGCCGCTAGGTCAAAGGCTGCCGACCGATTTGTAACTCGCCGCCCAGTGACCTCCGCGGTAAAACTTCAGCGGCGACCGAGCGATGCCCTAAAAACAAGCAGTGCACGGCCGGCCGCCGCTCGGTGCCCGGTCGAAATTGGCTAAAAACTCGCCGCCCGGCCGCCGACCAGGCTACTTTTGGGGGTTGTGACCCCCAAAAGTCATAGATATAACAAGAACATCGAGTTATAGGGTTGTAGGTGTGGGAGGGGTCATACTCGAAGATTATACAAATATTGTCGTTTCTCGTTCCCTTTGCCCCTCTCCACTCCTCCCTCTCTCCCTCTCTCTCTCTCTCTCTGGGATGATAACGATTATATCACAACCGAAAATATTTCTTACTTCTCTCTTAATTTGGAAATCTTGTAGTTGTACTTTCACCAATTTACCTCTTTAACATTTCAGTGTGAACTAAATACATTTCTTTAATTGTGTATCCATAGGTTGGTGCCATACAACGAGATTCGACACATAGACCGAGGCATATTTCGGGAATATAAATCATTGGAAAAGTTGTATGTATTAAGTAATAATGATAATGAAATAATATTAACAATAATAATTTCTAGTATAAACGAGATTATAACACAAATCATTCCAACAATGATAAAAAAACAATGTGCATATAGGGCTTAGTATTTTTTAATGTTACATTTTTTCCGTGGAATACATGAATCAACTAGGAATGAAAAAGTACCGCATCATGGAATACAGCCGCATAGTATCATATCGTATACTGTTTATACTGAAAGTTATTGAAATACATACACGTTACTGAATATACAAGCTCATCGGTGTATCTTATGGGCATTCCATTTTTATTTTCATCATATTTTGTTTAGACATGAAACTTAACGACAACATATGCATTTTGTAGAAATTTCATCGCTTTTGACAGCATGTAAAGTAGAGCGTTCTTTTTGTTTCGAAAATGATTAGGCTTCACTTTTTATGGGTTTTTCAATAATTATTATTTGTTTGTATAGATATATAAACAACAATCTGATAACCTCACTTGCGAATTGGACATTTGATGGATTGCTGGCTATAGAGTGGATGTAAGTTATGTTAATTAGGGGGTAGCAGGGGAGGATCTAGCTTTTTGCCAAGGGGGGAGGGGGTTGACCCAGTGGCGGATCCAGGATTTTCCAAAAATCGCGCCGTTTTACTGTCTTACATTTTTTTTCCCTTCCTTTTCCCCCTTTTTTTCCTCCCCCTCCTCCTTTTTTTTCTTTTTTTCACTTGGCCGCTCTAACCCACCCCCTAGATCCGCCTCTGGGTGGCCAATGCAAAAGCACTAAGAAATTAAAGGAAAACAGGAGTTTGACATTTACTGACCCAAAGCTTTATACTACTACACATTATTGAACCAGTAATGGGGGGATTGAATTGTCCCTTGTTATTGATCCTACTGTTGGTTTGATCCGATTGGATTTGATTTTTTATTCATTCCAAAATAGAAATTCATAATACTGTATCTATATTTTGCAATTGCCAACGATAACCGCTCCAAGTATCAGCAGGTAATTGCTGACAACTGGTTGCACCAGTAATCCATGTAAAAAGAGTCCCAAAATCAAATTGGTTCGCTGCTACTTAAATGATGTTATGTGTTTTGAAAAGTGTTATCTGAACCAAAATTGTTTCTAAAAAAGGGGTATTCATAAGCCAAGAATGAATGACATCCGCATAACAGATCATCTGTTCATATTATTTGATAAGCAAAGCAAAGTTTGGATGACGTTATAATGTTTGTGGTTTTGAAGATCTTTCTTTAAATAGCATTTTTTTTATGATTTGTATCTTTTTACGTTACAAGACCTGGTTTTTTTTAATTATTATTATGCTCTCATTTATGTATAAATTTGAATTTTAAATCTCTTTTATCATCAGAATATTGTCTCAGAATCAGATATCTCACATTGGTGCCGGATATTTTAGAAACCTAGAAAAACTGGAAATGTTGTAAGTATTTGTGTGTAAGTATTTCTATCAAACCAATCGTAGAACTACTGAGAACACGAAGCCGAACCGAGGGTGGTATGCCATCCATATGATATACGACCAAACTTGTCTTAGTGGTCACCTCTATATAAAGGCCGCCTGTTTAACAGCGGTCACCTGTATTGCCTACCTTTGGGAAGTAACATTTGTTGAAATATCTTGTGTTGTCTATAAAGGCTACCTCTCTACCGTAACACATTCTGTATTTCTCCTTGGATTGCCTTCTGGTAGACAGATTTTACTGAAAAAAAAAGCAAAAGCAAATAAAATCAACCGTCTTCATGTTGTTAATTTATCTATTGCGTCTATTTTTATTTTGAGTATCATATATCTATTAGCTTGTCATTTTATCAAGTCTTTATCATATAATTAGCAAATCTAGGTTTGCTTCCACCCACCAGCCAACAAAAAGGTCTTTTTATCAACGGCCCTGACATAGAATCCAGCTTCTACCAAATCACTATGATTATTTTGGGGTTGATTTTCCAAAAAAAGAAATCGCACGTAATATGCTTGATGTTTCTTTTTTTCTTAATTATTGTAATAGTTCTATATCAGTATTGTTTGTGTGTTTATTTCATTTATAGGGTCCTATCGCATAACGCTATATCAACTATTGAACAAGGGGCGTTCTCCGGCCTTCGATCCTTGGAGACTTTGTAAGTTAATCATGAAGGTATATTTTTGAAAAAATTCAGTTTCAATTCGAAGAGCTTTGATCCCCGCTCTCTTGTTTGATTGCTTTCCATTTCAATTGACAGAATCGTACCATTTCAAAATATGTTTAAAACAAAATAATTTTGCTCTAGTAGTATTTCACCAGCACATTTGTAAAACACTGAACAAATTTTTTTGTCGTAGGAGTACACAGAATTACGTTTAAGTTTATTACGGAAAATAATTAATGTGCCAATTTTGTACTGATTTATTTGGTGTTCTATTTTTCGCTACCTCACATTAGTAGGGCGTTTTCTAATATTGAGTTTAAAAATAATTAAAGTGGAAATTATATTTAAAGTGTATGGATGCCGTATTAGGATATATGATGTTAGTTTGTTTGGTTCCATTCCATCTTTAAGAATTAATTTAAGAATAATAATCAATTAAGTTAAACAGACATTGATTGATTATATGTGTTTCAATTTGTTCTCTCCATATCTTTTAGATACTTGCTTGGAAATCATATAGTGGATTTAGACGCTTTCTCCATTTTAGAAATACCACGTCTAGGAAGGCTGTGAGTGTTTTTCATTTTCTTCTCCCCACCCCCTTCTTTTTTGTATTACTAGCAAATAGAGACATGTACTTTACGGTTCTAGGACACCTACCCCCTGGACACCCACCACCCCCCCCCCCCCCTGGATATCCACCCGGTCAACCACCCCCTAGGACAACTACCCCCGCGTTTTATTTGTTTACAAGCGACAGATTCATTTATTTCTGTATTACTGCATTTGTCAACAAAATAAAACCGTGCCCGGGGCTAAGAGTGAGGCAATAGATTATACATTTAGCCTGACGGTAGTGAAGTAAGAGAAAGAAATCAAGAGAAGATGAAAAAACAGGTACTGAAAATGTGTGAGATGTCATGGGACATCGTCTGCTTGTGCAAATCATGTCCATCCTGTGATCTCACACATCCCAGCAGCGTTCGGAGAGCTCTTCGGGTGCTATGCCGGGGCTGTATTTAAGCGTTTTGTAATTGATAATAATCATTACTTCGAATGTAAATCCAAGCATTGAATTCTGATAACCTTGTCGAATCAAAGTTTCACTTTGCAATAATGAAAATAAAGTTTTGTTTTAAAATCAATGAATATCTACTTTAAACAAAAAGACAAACTAACAAACAATCTAAACGAAACAAAAACAACAATAAAAATTGTAACTTACAGAAGGTAGGACATATCCTAGTGATCTGGAATTTCAGTTGGGGCACATGAAAGAAGAGCAAAAAGGTAATGTAAACAACCCTGAAAGCAAATCTAATGTTCCTTGATTTTCTTTTATTTTCTATTTTCAGGGACCTCTCGGATAATCGGATACCTGATATTAAACCGATGACATTCAGCAAACTGCCAGCTTTAAATGTGTTGTGAGTTTATGATAGAACGTTTCCGTAGAATTCAATATAAATTGAAACTGTTATCTGTGGAAACTGTATTAAGCCCTTAATATACATTGTTCTAAAATTGAATTGAGTGCAACTGATCACGGTTTGTCATATTAGTATTGATTTTAAAATAACTTTTTTTAGAGCAGTTCCTGAGTAATCTTTGGTAGATGACCATGCAGAAAAAGGTTTGTATGAACCACTACAATACAGACAGACAAAAATGAAATCTATATTGATGATCAGTCATTTTGTTCGAGGATCAATTATTATTCCATGTAAGAACTGTTTTTATTTTGAATGCATGAGTGAAAGAGTATTATTTCTCCAAGTTGGATACAGTTGTTTCAATGGTTAAAAGGGGATTTGATTCACAGCCAATTGCTAGTACATGTGCTATTAAAGTTGCTAGCAAAATATCAGTGTCGTGTGTCAACAATTTAAATGTTGTTCCATTTGAATAATGTCTTAGCTTTCCAACTCTACCTGGGGAATAGCAAATCACCCTTCACTCAAGAAATTCCCATATGAGACTTTGATTTTATTTGGTAGCCCTAGCTGTAGAAATAGGCTCTAGATAATTGAATTTGGCCAATTATCAGAGGTGAAGGGGCACTTTAATATCAGAGGTGAAAGGGGGCACTTATCAGAGGTGAAAAGGGGCACTTATCAGAGGTAAAAGGGGGCACTTCTTGGATCTGAAAAGGGGCAACCACGTGAAATGAAAATTTGCTCTGTACTCCAGGGAATGGAATCATTATATAGGGTGGTCTTTAATGATCGTGTGCATTTCCGTGCAGGGATTATCCAATTCATTCCGGTTTTACTTAATGTGTACTCTTTACGCGTTTTTTTCTTTTTCGAACAGGGTGTTAAAGAATAATCCTATCGTTCAGCTAAGGAGTGGGGCATTCGCTGAGATGGAGGTACTCTCAAGTCTGTGAGTATTTAGGGACTAGGAAACCAATCATCTACTTTACCCGTCTCGCATACTCTTTTAATTTGAGAAACTGTCGTTTGTTTGTGTTTCAAACCTTTAAAATAATTGGTTATATAATGCATGTAACATCTTCGTTATATCATCCTGTGAAGCAGACGTGGATCCAGGATTTCTTAGGGGGGGGGGGGGCCAATTTGAAATCAATTTAAAATTAAGTGTGTTGAAATTTGAAAATCGCGCCGGCCGATAATTCGCTCAGGGGGGGGGGGGGGGGGAGGGGGAGGGGGGGAGAGTAGTGAGCACTAATTTTTGTTGGGCCCTCGAAAATTTGAAAAATCGCTCCCTGGATCCGCCACTGTTGTGAAGTGCATACTATCTTTATAACTATTATATTCCCATTCTTGATGTAGACTTGTAACTGACTTTTTCAATCCACCAATCAGTCTTTCCCAATTCTTCCTATCACAGCCACCTAAGCGGCTGTAACATATCTGAAATAGATACCGGAGTGTTTACAAATAGCAGCGGACTTAAACTCATGTAAGTTTATGAAAGTAGTTAATAAAGAGATGAATGCAACTACACTAATTCGAAGAATAGCAACAAATACAAGCAGACCCCGTTATTTTTGTTTTCGTGAGTTATGTTCCTTTAGCTTCCGTTTACATTGTGCAGTTTCGGCTTTCCTTTAATTCTTGCGATTGCCTCCGTTGGAAGGAAGATATTTTTTTTAGAAAGTGGTTCTTGTACATTTTTCGTGACTTCTGTCAAACAGATTTTAAACAAAATATTGTAAAAACGTTTCTCATGCAGCCATCTCCGTTGCTTTATTAGACATAATGTTCCTTACATAATGGTATGCTAAACATTTCCGAACCTGTTCGGGGATGCCCCCCTCCCGCTTTCTTCTGTAGAAAGGCTTACAGAAATAAAGAAAAGGGGGAAGTAAAAGAAACAACATGCACAAAATATCACACGCCCTTTAATAGTCCTTTACTCATTGATCTCATTTTGTCCATCTTTGAATTTCGAAAGATTTCGAAAGATAGTCGTTAAAATACACCATTGAACCCTCTTTTCAGTAAGAGATAACCAATTCGCACCAAAAAAAAACAACATGATCATGATAGCGCATGTGCACTATAAATATGACATAATACTGCTTTTTATACTTCGTTTCAGAAACATGAAGACCAATAAACTAACTGAACTTAAGTCAAATATCTTTGCAGGACTTCACAACCTGGTTGATTTGTAAGTTAAAGTTTTTTAATTTGTCTTCTAATCTTAGTTGTCTTTATTTTTTTTTTCTTCTTTTCTTTTCAATTGTATCAATTGTACGTGTACATGACTGTATCCACTTCTCTATTGATGGAAGCAAAAACTAAACCATTTGCTAGGGATTTACTGTGAGGAAGGAGTTTTTTTTTTTTTGTATTTCATGCTTTATAGATCCTTTTCATTTCAAATTAAATATCACATGGTATCAGCATCAATTACGATAGATCATATAATCAAATTTAAATGACGTTGAATGATATAAAAACAACAACAATTAAATGACTAGTTGTCGATTGCTGGTGTTACGAGATTACATCAGATTTTGAAGAGACAACCAGAGATGAACAATGCTCATCAGAAAAGAAAATCAATACAAAGAGCAGGCACCTGGCCTATTTAAAGAAAAATATATAACACAACCTATCATTCCTACTGACCCTTTATAATAGGGATTTTTAGATTTACACGACGAGAACGTGGACTGCCACGTGTGACATCCTTTTAAGGCAATGTGACGTACTTTTTGAGGCACTGGTAGTGCCCGGCAGTGCCTTAAAAGGAAGTCACATTGCCTTAAAGGGATGTCCACGTTCTCGTCGTGTAAATCTAAAAGTCCCTAATATTCAAATGCTTGCCCACTTGGCAGCATGGATGACTAATTTGTTTTTCCTTCGTGAAATGTAATGTTCAACAGATTCAAACGACAAAAGAAAATTACAAAGGTAACTGAGAAATGGCTTGTACATAACGCCACACCGACATCTGAAAATATTGTTTTGTTTAGTGTTTCCCTAGCAACAGCAGAAGATTCGAGAGGTAGATATTTCTAGACTTACGAGGCTCATAAATAGCACAGAGAACATGCATTTCTATTGTTTAAAGATGATATATCACATTCTGCAAAAGAATGGTGCTAAGGTCAATCCAGAATATGTTAACGACTTGACAGGAAACGAAAATGCCTACCAAGGTTTCGGGTGACCTCTTATACAAAGGGGACTTTCTGACTTTTGAAACTTTGTGAATTCGGAAAAGCCAAAATTAAGAGAGATCAATTCGTTGAGAATGTTGAATTGCAGAGATTGTAGCTTTGTACTTAGGGTAATAAGAAATGGAAGTTTTAAAAGTTCTTTTATTTGTTGATGTTGTAGTCCTTAATTTTTATTTAAACGAGCTACGAAGGAGTTACTTTGACCGTGACCTTCATAAAGCTAATGGAAACAGACCTCCAAATGATATCCGTTTCTTTCACTAAACAGGTGGCTGGAAGAAAATGAAATTGCCTATATCGAACCTGGTGTATTCAGAGGACTGAAATCTTTGAAGAGATTGTAAGTTTTTTTGCTCTAGACACATTCCCATTTATTACAAATATAAGTTTGAAATAATGGAACAGTAACTCAATGACTTTTTCCATGATATTTTTGAGGAGAAAAACAAGGTCCAAAGAAAGAGAGATGCGGAGAGAGAGAGAGAGAGAGAGATTGGGAGAGGGGGTAGAAAGGGAGAGAGATGCAGAGAGGCAGAGACAGAATGAAGGGTGTTGGTAGAGCAGTGCTTGAACGGGAAAAGAAATTCAGGAAGAGCTGTGGATTAATACAGTGGTCACAACAACGAGACCGACACAAGACCGACATTACCTGTATACGATTCAGATTTATCAAGCGGCAGCACAAAGCGTTTTAATAAGGGAGCTTACAGATAGCACATGGTACAAATGACCCCAAATATCCACAGATCTTTTACACATGGAGAAGTTCAACTTTGAGCATCTTAGAATAATAACTGCCAAAGTCCTAGATGTGCTTCATGAATATCTTTTGTTTGACCTCTTGAAAAGAATACTTCCACCTGCGTATTATAGAATGTACCGTTGGTGCATAAATGAATAATGTTACATAACTTTCATGAGCGCATATCCAGTATTCATCTCTGTGGGTTATACTTTTTTTGGTATATACTTGTTATTAACAAAAAATATTGAAAATAAGGTTTTCGTGTCGTCAATCTCCCTGAGGAAAATTTGTCATTATAATAGATCTGCTTTGAGTTTGAACAAATGCAAAAAAAATGTTCTAATAATAGTTTGCTTCATTTAACTTTCCTAAAAGAAACAAATATGACGTTTGACAACGTCTGATTTTTTTAAAAATAAAATTACTTTTAAATCATACTCCCAAATATATAAAACTTCCGCGTTTGAATTTAAAATTGTGCTTCGAAATCGCATTCCAAACTATAATTTGTTTTTAATGTACAGAAAGCTTCTTGAAAACAAACTGGAAAGGGGAAGCTGTGGCGCATTGAAGGATTTGAATGCCGTGGAAGAACTGTAAGTATATCCTGTGGACTATTATAGTAAAAGTCAGAATTTCCAAAAGAAACAAAATTACGTAAGGTTTGAAATGTTGTAATGAAGTAGGAAATAGATTACACGAAGAGGAAAGGTAATAACATTAGTGTAGTATGATAAGTCTTTAATCATATTAATTTCACAAACCCTTGTAATAAAGAACATGTCATAAGATAATGTGACATTTGAATTTAATCGTCTAAAATATGGAACGGAATACATTAGAAAAAGGATCATAAACCGAAATGTTAACGAGTAAATCGTATTGTGTACATGATAAAATGGTTGACTGTAATTATTTTACAACAGATGATTATATACGTGTATAATATATCAATGTCATCTTTTACATGATTTATCTCATCAGGAATCTCAGTTTTAATCCGATTAGATTAATAGAGAGAGGATCATTCGACAATATGACTCGACTTCGCGAACTGTAAGTGTAACCCATTATAATTATTGAATCAAACGACCGGATTGAAAATAATTTCAAAGTAAAGCGCTTAGAAACGTTTAGAATTTTGCACTTAATACCAATGTGACTATTAGTATTATTCTATTCTTTGTTTTAGCATATTGACGCACCTTGTTGCAGTCGAATCTACGTCAACCTGGGGTATACCTAAGCAAATAGTTATCGAGGTGATGTTTTTTCCCAAAAAAAGATGTTTGTACTTGTAGTCGGGATATTTGATAAGGTTTGTGAAAACGTGAATTATTCTCGCCTAAAATACATTAAACGGCTGTGTTAACGTTTGTTCCCCTACAGTTTTAACTTATGTCAATGCGCTAAAGTATTGCGATATAATTGCTTCAATAAAACACATTAACTTCCGTTTAATCTATTTTTCCGACAGTCACCTTGTTGGGCTGAAGATTGAGCAACTTCACCTCGACACATTTAATGGGTTACCATCCTTGGAGAAATTGTAAGTAGGTGAAGATAATGAATCAAAGTTGGTTGAAAGTTTCCTGTATTTAACGAAATATAATGACAAAGAGGGTATTGATTGATATTGTAAAGTTTTATTTATATTGAGTTCGGAGCACTGTAATATATTTGTTAACGTTCTTGGCTGTCGTATGAGAGACCCTTGGTTCGATCACTCCCTAGTTATTACACCTTTGGACAAAGTCTTTTACCCACGTTCGTCCCTCTCAACTCAGGTGTATTAAATGGGTACCGGGCAAATGAATATTTTCGGTGATAATACTTGCACGGTCCTGAGGAAGAGTAGTATTAATAATGATGAGAGTGAGACCAATGTTTAGCTAATTAAGACAACAGGGGCGGCGATTCCGGGGGGGGGGGGCGGGGGGGGGGGGACACGTCCCCCCCCCCTCGATTTTTGTAGGGGGGATCGTCCCCCCCCCAGAAAATTTGAAAAAGTACACAAAAAAAATGTACAGCCAATACTGACTAAAGACTGCAACACACTATTAGGCTTTGGAGGGCCAAAGAGTGCAGCGTTTAGACAAAAAAAAATGCAAAAATCCTTCAAAATGTACAATTAATATTGTAGAAAAGTGAAGTGTGAAACAGGTATTTAGTTTGTTTTCATACTATAGTTTTGCTAAGGAATATAATTTACCTTGACCCCCCCCCCCCCCCTCGTTCACTATGCTCACTCACTCGTGCTTTGGGCAGTCCCCCCCCCCCCCCCACCCGATAAAATTCAAACGTGGTTTATTTCTAATTCGATACCAGTTACTAATTTACAAATGTTCCTGAAATGGCATGATTTTCCCCAAGCTTCCGGGGGCTCTGCCCCCTGTACCCCACTAAGGGCCCTAAGGCTTGTCCCTGGTTACTCAGCTGACCATAATTAAATTCCTAAAACACCTGAGCTTCCGGGGGCTCTGCCCCCTGGACCCCACCAGGGCCCTAAGCGGGCCTCTGGATGGTCATCTGACCACATTCAAAAGCATAAAACCCTGAGCTTACGGGGGCTCCGCCCCCTAAACCTCACCAAGGGCCCTATAAGGCGGCCCCTGGATGCTCATCTGATCGTAATTAAATGCCTAAAACCGCTGAGCTTCTGGGGGCTTCGCCTCCTGGACCCCAGTACGATTAGTGACCTGCATGCAAGTGTCACAAATAAGGTATCAAAATATGCTCATCTGACCCTTATTAAATGCCTAAAAACTCTTAGCTTCATGGGGCTCCGCCCCTTGACCTCCGCCGGGGCTTTGCCCCTGGACCCCACGCCAAAGTTACACCCAACTTAATTGCTTTGCTCATGATCACAAATACTTTATCCCCTCCCCCCTCCAACTTTGAAAAACGGTTCCGCGGGGCCTGCATGTAACATGACATTGTAAGAGCGATGATGATGCGGATTTTTTTCTCCCCTCCCCCCCAAAAAAACGTTTTGGCTCATTACGTCACTCCTCCCTCGTTCCTCGCATTTCGTCCCCCCCCCCCCCGGTCATGAAAAGAAATCGCCGCCCCTGTAAGACAATATTGTTCTGTTTAACAATGTGACTTTTGTATCTTAGTTCGTGGGTTCCAATGAAGCCCATTGTGGATACCTGACGTCTTACGTGTAGGACGTAAGACGTCAGGTTTGTAAATGTGGTCCTCCTTTCAGGTGTAGGGTGAATTATAATGGATAGCACTCTATCCCTAGGACAGGACGTAGATGTCCCGTTTATGGCAAAGACACAACCTATCCATCTGAGTTACAAACGCATTGCACTCTTTGTAAAAGAGTCGACATGGTCGACCCCGGTGTGATGGTACACTTGTGAATCCCCTTCATAATACAGGGCGCGGAGAAGAGACCAGAAGGTCGCAGTGATGTTCTTTTGGTCATGATCGCTTTCCCCCTTCCAGATATAGGTAACGTAATCTTTATCGATGCGTCATCGTTAAACACATCTCCAATCTTCTGCTAATTACAGGTCTACCGATGACTACCGTTTATGCTGCCTGTTCACGAACATCACGTGTTCAGTCATCACCCCAACACCACTCGATTCCTGCTCCAGTCTTACCCATAACAACATTCTTAGAGCAGCAATGTGGATCGCTGGATTCGGAGCTCTCTTGGGAAATTTTGTTGTCATTTTCGTCCGTTTCAGAGAGGAACAGCACAACCGAAACAGCGTTCAAAGGCTCTTCATCACCAACCTAGCCTTCGCTGATTTCCTAATGGGTGTGTACATGGTGACGATCGCCTCGGTGGACATTTACTACGGTGAGAGGTACTTTCTTTCGGCACCCATCTGGCGGGAGTCCCAACTTTGCCGGTTTGCTGGGTTTGTGGCTCTTCTCTCCAGCGAGAGCTCGGTTTTCCTGCTTGCACTCATTACCATTGACCGTTTCATCTGTATCACATTTCCTTTTGGGACGGTGCGTTTTCGCTCTCGATCGGGGCGGATTGGCGTTGCGCTTGTCTGGATCCTGACCTTCATCCTAAGTTTGGCACCAATCATGATTGGACTGTACGATTCTGAGATCTATGGCTTATCGGACGTTTGTCTGGGTCTCCCCTTCAACACCTTCACCGAGCAGAAAGGACGCATCCGCTACGTCTATGAGTCAGACGTTTACCAGTTCATCCCTGCGGAGGAACCTGAGCAGCGTTCTTACTGGCTATATTCCATCGCTCTCTTTCTGGGTGTCAACTTCATTCTTCTCGTCCTAATCTTCATTTGCTACATAGCAATCTTTGTCCAAGTTCGAAGGTCGGCGAAGATCGCTGGATCGGAGCGTATGAAGCAAGAGGTTCGCATGACCACCAAAATGGCGCTGATCGTCGGTACTGATTTCTGTTGTTGGATGCCCGTCATTATCATGGGGATTCTGTCACAGTCAGGTGCCACAGAGCTACCGGCCTCTCTATATGCTTGGGCCGTTGTCTTTATCTTACCCATCAATTCGACGCTGAATCCCTACCTGTATTCTTTAATTGCTCTGTTCTCACGTAAGAAGAAGGACGGCTTTCCGTTGACGGGTCT
The DNA here is from genome assembly GCA_035222895.1 of Strongylocentrotus droebachiensis. NCBI lineage: Eukaryota > Metazoa > Echinodermata > Echinoidea > Camarodonta > Strongylocentrotidae > Strongylocentrotus > Strongylocentrotus droebachiensis. The sequence goes on along the minus strand of JAVYIG010004247.1, from coordinate 50,332 downwards.
CAGTGTGAACGCACTATCGAAAAGTAATCACTAAACTTTAATAATCTGATCCTCAAAAAATATCAAAGATACCGATAAACTATGTGTCTCTCGGCAGGAATGATCACGTTCGCATGATTCATTACGCTTAACAATATAGAGACGTTCTTTATAAAGTATACATAATACTATTCTGATGTCATTGGCAACTCTCGTGACACAAACACATAGAGAGATCAATAGCTGTTCTTTCTTTATAATAATAATAATAATAATAATAATGTGACTTATATCGCGCCAAATCCACTCTCTCTCTCTCTCTCTCTCTCTCTTTCTCTCCCTCTTCCTAGATCCACCTCTCCCCCTTCTCTCTCTCTCTCTCCCTATCCCCTCTCCTTCTCCCTCCCACTCCATCTTCTCTCTGTATCTTGTTGATAAGAGTTGTATCTGACCCCCTCCCTTGTAGATACGCCATTAATTACCCTTTTGACGTTCAGACTCGATAACAGACGAAATAACGGTATTTAATCGTATTTACAACAAAGACGCAAATCCATGCCCTTATTTATTTCAAGGCAATTTACTATCATGGAATGAAGTAACATGAAAAAACATGCATGCAAAGATAAATATATATATAGTATAAGCCTGCATAACGTACATCCGAATTACACGAGTTATTGATTCTTGTTTGTTATGATTAAACCAATACAAATGTTTACATAATTATTTAACGTCATATTTTTGAAAGAAGCTGTTTGATTAAAAGTAAGACCATTCAAACTAACATTTGTTATTTTATAAATACTAGTACCCTAGATTTGATTACTTTTGCAACGCAGATTATCAAATAATCTTTATATTGACGATTTGTTATTTGATGGGTATAATGGTATTCTGCTTTACGTATACTATTCATCACTTCCCGAGACATCAAGCAAAATGCGTATACATTCATTACTCACATTTGTCTAATCTCCTTTTTAGGTTTTCCATTTGGCACAGTTGTCCAAGCATATTATGCAGGGAGATTAAAAATAACATATTTTACTGGATAGATATACGATAGGCAAATGAGATATTGGCAAATCAAAACATATAGACAAAAGAAAGGCAATGCATTGACACTTTTACATTGTTGATTTGAAGGAAAAAAACAGATTTTAAAACACTGGAAAATATGTGTCATTTTCAAACACTAATTATCATGCTATTAGAACGCACCGCACTATAACCAAAATTGGCCGAATCATTACTGTACAAAAGCAGAATTGTCAAAAATAAAACAGTAAAAATTAACAATTCATACCCTCCATACACAGTTTCTATATGAACTCTGTTTGTTGCTACGGCAGGCACCCAGTGAAAACAAATTCGTTTGATAAAATTATGGAAATGCAAGCACTACTTCAAACAAACAGAACTTTGTCATACCTTGCTCATTTTACCTGATTGAGGTGTCATATGAAAGGGCAGAAACTCAACTTTCTGAAAATGTGATTTTCTCCTTGAAACTTAGATACCGTCCGCCAAATGAATTTTTTGTTTCCTCTATTCAAATTCATTTTAATCACTTATGCGTGAAATATGTATGATATGAGTTGCATCAAATGAAAGAAGAGAATTTAAGCTTTCCAAATATGTGTCATTTGTCAATTATAAATGTGATTAAGTTATGATAAAACATCGATAATTTTCGGTTTCGTTTTTTCTGGGACGCACTGTATAATGTTTGCCACATCGATGGTGTGCACTTCATCTACTTCCTTATCCTACATCTGTTATGTCACTAATATCTACACTCCCCCCTCACACACACACACACACACACGCACACACGCACATACACACGCACACACACACACACACACACCCACACACACATACACTTTACTGCCGCTACTCCCAATATAAAAACCGGCATATCGAAGAGTGTATTTAATAACGATGTTTACAGATTGAAGAGCCACTCGTCGGTTTTTTAGACTGCAGGACAGAGAGGGTCATTTTGGTTGTGTTAATGGGGTACTTCTTACTTCTTAGTTTGCTACTCATATCTGCTGCAGTCATCCTCCGAGGAGAATATGGAATATCTTCTACAAGCAGGAGGGGTTCGTATATATTCATATTTATATATTTATAGAGGTATCATGGTGCAACAGGTTCCTCATTTGACTATGGATCACATGATTCGTGGTTCGATTCGCGCCGCGGCAGTAATGTCGTTTGGTAAGACATTAATCTACATGCATGTGCCATTCTCAGTCCAACTAGGTGTTTTAAGGGTACAGGTGTATGCGAACGTTAATTCGGTTGGATTTGCATGTAATACTTTAATACTCCCCAAGGGGCGGAGAGTGTGTTATATTTGCTTGATTTTCTTGTATTGCAGAACAGCGAGCAAAACCTATTAACAAATTGCTTATTGTTGATTTGTTTTTAATTGTCATCCATTTTCTTAAATTAGCATTTATTATTGATATGGCTTTGAGTTAGTCTAAATTAGCGTGTATTTGATTTTCCAATTCCAAGAACCTTCCAAACAGGACAGCCACTTAAAAGTGAACCAACTGTACATAAGTGAGCCGCCAAATATGTAGCGATCTGCTCTAGAATATCGGATACCCACTCGCACCTGGGTTGAGAGGGGCAATTGTTGATCAATGCCTTGCTAGAGGACTTTGGTATCAAGTTGGGATTAATTAATTATCATGATTATTAAGCGTCATATCAGTTTTCTAGTGAAAGTTGAACAATTATGCAGTTTCATGTCAATATGTTCCGTGACTGCGTCTGGCAATGTACCGTTGTACATGCATTATTCTCTTTCTTTTTTCGACAAGTCTAAATCAAATCACGGACACATTAGAAACAAAAAGCACATTCCGAAATAATTTGTTTATAATTATGTGTACCGGTAATAGATATATCTTTGATCATGTTGACAGTGTTTCTTATTAATTCGAGTCACATTTTTTGTGTGGAAAGGATGCGGAGTGAAGGGTATGAGGTATGAGGAATGAAGACAATGCGTGGTTTTTAACCAACATAAAGAAAACAAATTGAAAGATAAACATGCTTGATGCCTTTAGAAGGCTATAAGTCGTTGAAAATAACGAATTAAGAACAATGGTCGAATAAACAGTTCGCATTCGTACGCGCTCATTTCCAAGCCAAAAACTATAAGGTAGTTTAATTTAATTCTAAGAAATAAGTACTTGAATTTTGTTCAGGCAGCATATCGAGGAATCGTCAGCCCATTCTTGGTGAAAGGCAAATTAAAATATTAAGCGTGGGTGCACACTGTAACATTTAAAGTGCATAAAAAGAAGACGTGATTGTACAGTGGAACCTGTCTATAAAGACCACCCGAGTGAGACGAGAAAAGTGGTCTTTATAGGCAGATGGTCTTTATGTACAAGTTCCTTTAGTATATGTTTAAATGAGAAACCATGTTCAAGGAAAACAAAAAATGTTGCCTTTGTAGACAGGTGTTTTTTCTGTACAGGTGATCACTAAAGCAGGTTAGACCAGGGAGGTGAAAGAATGGAGTGGAATCAAGCCGCTTTCCTTTGACCCCATGCTCAAACCCGCCGAAAAGTTATGCGCTAATCTGCCAATGTTGACCAGGTGGTGAGATAAAAGAGCGCATAGAATTTCAGGATTTAGAATTCCTACATCAGAAAATGGTATCCCAGCAATTGTTCGCTGTCCCTTTCAATGATTTCTCATCAGTTGTTGAATGTGTAATGAGTAGAACAAGCGAACACAAACTTGTGTAATTTCATCCTTTTTTTTCCGACTGCAAAAATACAAAAAAAAACACGCGAAAACACGCATTAGCAAACTTAAAGTTATCGAAGATTGTAAATCATGGATTAAATAACGGGACACTAAATATGCACAAATTAGCGTATTATCTAAAAATATTGAGTTTTTGTCAGGATCTAATTTTTCTTTTACCAACTCTGGCACACAAATTATAGGAGTACTATATTTGAAACAAAATTTGATGCACTATTCCCAATATAATCCCCATATAAAGTTTATAATTTACACTGAAATTTTGCCGGTAATTTAATTTTTTGTAATAAATGTGAAAGTGGTGCCTGGCCTCCAAAATTCCCCGCAGTGGGAGCGCGGCGCGGAGCATGGAACTTCAAAGCCAAGTGGAAAGCGTTTGAATAAATTACAAGAGTTTCCACTCCTTCTTTTTCACCTCCCTGCCTACACACTGTAATATTTCGAGTGCATGCATAACAAAAGAAGACGTCATTGTGCAATGTTGTCAGTGATGATAAAATATCTACCATTCAGAAGGGTGCAAAATAGCGCGTCTTTGAATTTGGTTGAGGACTGTTAAATTACAAGGGTAAACTGTCATGGTGTATCGAGGAACATAGTCACGGGGGTTATTTGCCGGCTTTTCATCCTTTTCCATACCTTTTGTGAATGTATATTGGTTTGGAGAATTCCTTACGTGACTATGCAAGCCGTGTGCGTTGGCTTTATTTGCGCCGAGTATATACAGTATGGCTATCCGTCAAGCTCAAATTGCTACGTAAAAGCAGTGCTTGTATTGTCACTTTTGTCTAAATTGGAGAACAAATAACATTCGTTCAATGTTTGTTCATGAAAGGCGGCGGGAGTTTGTAGAGAACGGCATGTGATAGCTCTTCGATTTGGTGTAATTGGATATTTTGTCCCCTCCCCCTAGAAAAAAACCAAAGGTACTGGTTTTGAAGCTGAAATGGTGAATTGCAAAGTAAATGTAAATACGACTCTGAAATGTTTATAAAAGGTGACAAATTTAGCTTTCCACTCAGTGATTGACGGCATTTATTGCAAGAACATTACAAAATGAATGATATTAATAATTAAATGGGATAGGTTGTCAGTAAGTAAACAGAGCATTTAATTTAAAGATAAAGTCGGATGAAGAAAAGAAATGATAATGATAACTATTTAAAATTCTTTCTATTTGATTCTTTTATTTCAACAAATGGTGATTAATAAAGGCTTGTTCTCACATGGCGCGGTAAACCGCCGCAAGAAAAAATACACGTTGGGTGAAATGAATGGCAATAATTGCGCGCAACAAAGTATGTGGGGGTATATTAACTGAGCTCTTTGTGTTGAGATTCAGAATTCTGAAGAGAAAAAACGTACGAACCGTATGGTGCCTTTAACGAAAGAATAACTTTGTTTTAAAGTAAAATAGTCATCTCTAAAATGCATGCATGTTATCTGTTATTGGTTTGATATTGATTTGGGAAAACCAGTTGTTAATTACTAGATTGCAATAGTATCTTTACTCTGCCTGCATAAGTGACGAACAGAGCATTAATGATTGCACATCGCTCCACAAGGAAATGTCTATTTGGTATTCACTTATTTCAACGTTCTGAAACTTAATGTCAAATATAAGCCACAGGGAGCAATGACAACTTAAGGCTCGTTCAGACATTACGCGGCAAAACCGTGACGTTTTGTTATGATGGCTTAAAGTGTAATTTGCTTTACATTCAGTATATTATAACACAGAGCTAAGCTAATACGCGTAAGTCTTTTGTCGAGGGCAGTTGCCATTCATTTAGACATTTAAAAAACCGGGGAGGGTTTTTTGCGGTGGTTTACCGCGCGATATCTGAACAAGCCTTTAGAGTAAAAACAAATTATACGAACATGAATGTATAGAACGAAAAGTAAAGTTGATTGTTAGTGTTGATGTTATTGTTTTTGTCAATGTATACACAATTTATTGGATCCGAGAACATCGGTGCTATAGCATAAATGGATGAACACCGTACAATTCCCCTATCCTCCCGTTTTCCATATCATTTTAATTTTTCATAATCACTGACATGTGACCAGCTTGCTATGAATATTAATACTTTCAGGTCTGTTGCCATGTCTGGAGAGTAACCTGACCTTTGACCTTGCAGACTATTGTGATGGTGAGGTAAAATGCCCTCTCGGAGATGACGAACTCCTTTGCAGTAAGAGTCACTCGTTCATCAACATTATACAATAGGCCATTACGTGTTGTAAGATGGGACAAGCCATACTATTTGTCCTACCTTTCAACACTTAAAATATGCAATTCGCATTTTGATTAATGAAATACAATCATTCGTCACGGGTAAATGAAATAATTTGTAACGAAGCACTTAGCAAATATTTGTGGATTGAATTTGATTACATTACGAAATTGGTCTATTGTTTGAGTAGTTGTAATCGTTTCATTTGTTTATGATTCTTTACACTTACGCAATACATGCTTACGATTTTTAAAGAAGCATTGGTTATTTATCACCGGCAGCAAGAGGCGGGGTGCAAGTGTTATCAGTGTTTATTTCCGAAGAAAGGATAAGATGAGGAGCAAAATGATACATCCTGAAGACTAATTACCTGTTTAAAAAAAACTGGTTTTATATATGATAGTATGAAAGAATGACGGAAAACCGGGGACATACTTGATTACATAATCCATCTCCTTCAACCGTTGCAAAACACACCATCATCACTGGACATGCCATTGGATCTGATGATACCCAAATTATCAGCTTCTAGATAGACATATACCTCAGTCACACCGCCATATTGATTCAGAACCTATTCCAGAGCGACCGATTATCGGCCAGTCAGTATATATGTATACTGTTTGTGTTCTGTCTATTGTCGGTCTGATTTCCTCGGTGTGACTGGACTCATGAGGTATCAATTAAGTGCATGAAGTGAAACAGGTTTCTTTTTTCTTTCTTGCAGCTGACGGCTGTCTGCCACAGTATGTTCGGTGTCTCAATCAATCTGAAAGTTGCATTCCCCTCCGGAGTGTTTGCAATGGCCGCGAAGACTGCCTGGATGGAAGTGACAAACTATTGTGCGGTGAGTTTAGGAGATCCAAAACAAAATTGATCACATTCATTGTAAGATGCATTTTGTCAGTAACATTTCAAATAGGGGCGCAATTCCTAACAAATCGTTAGCAATCCCCCCCCCCAGGTTTTTTTAAAAATAGATTTTCAATTTTATTTTAATTTTGGGTATCATATTGCTGCAATGGGGTTTACTTAGGGGAAATAGAAAATACATGTTTTGCTGGGGGGGGGGGTCTGTACCCTCGTACCCCTGTGATTCGTCAATTAAAAAGTATATTTATATATATAACATTACCTACTCCCTAACCTTACTCTTTCCTCATCTCATTCACATCTTAGCGTAACAATAATATTTACCTTTTTTTCAGGTGACACGACTGGCTGTCCTTCTTACTGTCAATGTTCATCGTTTGAAGCTTACTGCCTGCTCAGTGGAGACGAGAACAACAATGAGGTCACTATCAACAGAGCTTTAAGACAACTGTAAGTACTCGTTTGACCATTTACTAAGTCGATGGCCAAGAAGAGTGTGCCTTTGACTTGGATGCTGTTGATGCACAAGAGAAAGTGAACTCAGGAAAGTCTCCCCAAAGTGAATACTGTAAATGGGCTTTTCGTTTATCCAAATACAGTGGACTAAAAATTGGTCACCTTAATGTTCGTAGCTTAAGTGATAAAATATATGTTTTTTGATAAAAAAAGATTAACGTTGACATACTTTGTTGAACCGAAACCTGGTTAAATGAAAAGATCAGTAATACTGAAGTGAGCATTGATGGCTATGTTCTGATAAGAAAAGATAGAGGTAATGGTAAAAGAGGTGGAGGTGTTTGTCAATTTATCCGCGATACTTTATTTTTTACTGAAAGATGTGATTTGAACAATGATTTACTAGAAGCAAAATGGATACATTTATCACTAAAATCTGAAAAAAATTACGATTGGTTGTGTGTATCGACCACCTAATTCAGACATGAATTATTTTAATAGCATGCTTGATATATTTGAAAAAGCTAGTATGGATAATTATGATATTGTTGTATTAGGGGATCTTAACTATGACTATAACATCGATGAATACTTGTGCGATAATCCCATTAACATACTGGAAAACTTGTTTTCTTTACGACAAATGATTTTAAAACCTACAAGAGTAACAAGTACCTCATCGAAATGCTTAGATCACATTCTTAGTTCTATACTGGACAAGCACTTAATTATATGATGTTGCTAAAATAGCCCTAAGTGATCACTATTTGATCTATACATGTATCAATTTACAAAAAGAAGTGAAAATTAAACATAAAGCAGTTCGTTTTCGAGACTACCAGAATTTTGATGAGAAAACCTTCATTCAAGACTTGAAAAACTGTTTAAACCTTAATGATATACTTACCAGCAATTTATCTGTAAATGAAATGTGGACTAAATGGAAAATCTCTTTTAATGAAGTTTGCAATAGTCATGCTCCAATGAAAGAATATAGAGTCAAGGATCGTCACAATCCATGGATTACTTCTGATGTTGTAAAACTTATGTATAAGAGAGATTATTTAAAAAAGAAATATGACAAGCTCAAACTACCTCATATTTTGTCTGAGTATCGTCGGACGCGGAACAATGTTACTAAAGTTATTAAAAATAAAAAACGTAAGTATTTTAGTACTGTTACAGAGAAGTATAAAGGTGATAGTAAGAAATTATGGAAAGAAATAAATAAGTTTATAGGACGGAAATCTACCAATACAGATATCCCTAATAATTTGAATGGTGATGATTTTAATGAATATTTTGTAAATATAGGAAAGCAAATTTCTGATTCATTTAAAAATGATGTTTTTATATGGAATCATCCTGATAGCACATACACTTTCGGATTCCAATCAGTTACAGTGGAAAAGGTTAGAAAGATCCTTTCCAAGCTGTCGAGTGACTCAAGTCTTGATATTTTAAATTTTGATACCAAACTACTAAGAATAGCATCGCCTTTTATAAGTACCTCTCTGAGTGTATTGTTTAATGAAAGTCTGTTAAGCGGATTTATACCGGAAGACTGGAAGATTGCTTGAACCACTCCCATTTATAAGGGTAAAGGGGATTCGGGTGATATGACTAATAAGTATAGATTGAAATGGCAGGTTTTAGAAGAAAGACGTAACTATTTTCTTGCTTGTATAAGGTATAAATGTATCCATGGCTACGCTCCATTTCGTTTGTGCAATGCCATTAGCGACTTTTAGATCCGCACGAATAGGTCTATGCTCCGATCGACGTCCTTTTAATGCACTGCCTTGAATCTAAAAGTCCCTATTGACATGGTTTTTGAACGGCATCCAATGAATACGAGTTTGGCTAACTCAATGAGTGTTGTCCTTCCGAAGCCTAATATTGAAATTGTCCAGAATAGTCTACGTTACGAAGGCGGCAAAGTATGGAATAATTAACCCTCTAACCTACAAAATGCACAATCCATCGACTGTTTTAAAAACATGTATAAGAAAACTAATTTCAGCAAATTATGAATAATATCATCGTTGTTTTTGCTCTTTTTGCTTTAAGTTTAATTTGATACTTCATGATATAAGTTCATTTTGTAGTGTGATAGAGTTTTGATTTTAAATAAATTAGTTGATTATTTGATTCCATTATTGTGTTTTTATATATTTAATTAAATATCATGTATTTTTGACTTGGTTTTTACTCAAGATTATGGTCACTAAATATTTGTATCATGACTTCATGAGTATTTTAACAATTCTCATTATATATGTATGATTATTTTGTTTTGATGTTTTAGTGTAAGCTTTCAGTATTCAGGACCAGGATGTAAACCAGTCCTTTCTGATCTTGTTATCCTGATGAAATATGTTCAAATAAATATAATAAAAAAAAATTAAAAAAATCATATTTAACTTTTTTCATTCAATTCCAACAGACTCTTACTATAGTTAGATATAGTTCGATTCTGGTTATGCGATTGGATTGTAAAAGCACCTTTGAATGTATTTATGTTCGATTATTAGGTAGTAGTTCAGAATAATCCTATCGTATATTATGATATAATTTTGGTAAATTGGACTACGCATATAAGGAATCCAAATCTAGTCCAAGTTATATACTACACGTATTCATAGTCATATTCTGTATAAAGAGATCCTTTTTTGCTGTGTCATTGTCGTATTCTTCCACGCAAGAATAAAGTAAACGCGCAGGCTCACAAATTTTATTTTCTTTTTAGAAAATATTGTTCAATTATTCCATATAGTTTTCATCTTGACTTATCATAATCCTTATTTTTTCGCTATGTATAAATTGTGTCCGCTGTATTGCATAGGATGATGAATAGCATTACACAAAGGTTGCTTTCAACGTCAAAATTATCAGGTGGTGTGGGTAGCGCTATGGTTGCATCCCTTTTCAGCTCTCCACATTTCGTTAGATTATTGGAGAATATCAGGCTCACTTTCTAAATGTTTTACTGAGTCTGTAATTTGCATTTGTTTTTTGATTTGTTGATTTATTATTAGTTTGTTAACTTTAATTTGTTTATTGTTTGTATTTGAAATGTTAATAGTGAATCTTTTTTGTGCGCCTTGAGTTCCATTATAGGCAGATATGTGCGCTATACAAATCTTAAATTATTCTTAATTATTATATTTCATATTTTTTTCAGGAATGTGCGAGGAAATTCCAGTATTAAACCAGATGTCCCGTTCGCTACCTCATCGTTTCCTCTGTTAATAAGACTGTAGGTATTATACACTATGAACATGACGGACAAAGAAAGAGGACAAAATATACAGTTCCTCGGGTAGACAAAGGAGCATCCCTTCCCTGCTATTATGTACAAATGTGTAGAACAGGTGTCACATGCTCATTTTTACATGATAATGGCAGTGAAGGGATGTTCTTTTGTCTACCAATTGTTGAGGGTAGAATGAGGAACTGTATATTTTGTCCTCTTTCTTTGTCCGTCATATTCATAGTGATAACAGCATGAACTAACAAGATCAGGACCCTGTTTCATAAAACTTACACTATGAACATGACTGACAATGAGAGCGGACAAAATATACAGTTCCTCAGGTAGACAAAGGAACATCCCTTCACTGCTATTATGTAAAAATGTGTAGAACAGGTGTCACATGCATATTCACCTTTTTACATAATAGCTGTGAAGGGATGTTCCTTTGTCTACCTGAGGAACTGTATATTTTGTCCGCTCTCATTGTCAGTCATGTTCATAGTGTTATTACCTATGATGAATTACGATAACTGTTATAAGCTACTGAAACTATTGCATTTGATTGGCAGAGAGAAAATACGTTACAGAACTTAGCATTTGTTGTTGACAAAAAAAAATGATAGAATTTCTGAAAGGACATCATTAGTAGTAGGCCTTATCCCACCAAATTCTCTCTAATTTATTTCATGTTATCTCATTTTCTCTCTTTTTATAATCAATATGAGAGTTGTATAAAGTAAATCTAATTATATTATATTGTCATAAATGAGATGGTATTATGTTATATTACATTATATGCTATTCTTTTATAACTTTTTTTATGATAATATTAAATTATATTATAAATCATTATATATTATATTCTCTACCAGCGAAATCCAGGACACAGGCATGACATCCATGTATAGGGAAGACTGGGATGAATTAACAAACTTACAAAATGTGTACGTATACATGTATTATGACATCTAAACAATTTATATATTATATATATATATATATATATATATATGTAAATAATGTTTTGGGAATAAGAAAGGATGGATACGATATACATCAAAGGAATTTCATGTTATCTGCTGTTGAATGGGTGAGGAGATGAATAGTGGAAATGTGGTTGACATATATTTAAAAGTTTGAACAAGTGTCCGGTATTGTATTATCTCAGTAACTGGAAGCCAGTGTAGTTACAATGGGATAGCATTAGACCATGTCGATCTTAATAAATTCCAAAATTTGTGTTCAGGCTCTACTTGTAAAGAGTTTTGGGGTGCGGTTAGCTTTAGAAGCAGCTTATATCTCCTGTAATTCGTAAGTTATGTGAATATGGAGGTGGCTTAAAAGATAATCAAACAGACAAATAATTTGGAGTTTGACCCTTCAAAACTTTGTGCACAAGCCAAAGAATTATAAATGCAATTCCACGCCTTAAATTCGTAACCAATGTTAATTAATTAAAACAGGACCTGGTGAAATTGTTAGGAATTGGACAAAGGTCTTGCATATTCATTCATTTACTTTTTACAACTTCACCCATATGGCGATGATATTGACACTGTAAAATCGTGTAGATTTATTTCGTTACAGAAAACAATACCCAAATTATATTTTACAGGATTCTTTCCCATAACTTGATCTCTGAAATTGAGAACTCAACGTTCAACAATTTCAGTCATCTTGTAAGACTGTAAGTACATTTACGTTTTGATTTATAATGATATTTTTTGATTGGATTTCATACCGCATACCACATTTTAATATCTTATCCTAGGAATGGGAGTGTCATAGACTAGTATATTTTCAATAAAACTTAATGTTCTGGTATTTTTCAGAGCCAGAAGGGTTCTTTTGACTCTGAACAGACGTCATCAATTCATTGAAATGAATGAAGAAAGGACATGTTTAGTTTTAATTCCACATGTTCAAATATGCAGAAAATGTAACATTGCTTATCACACAATGCACGTCAATAACTATTATGGTGTACCAACGCCGATCGCTAAAACTTTCGAGAAATAACATCGGGTAATTTCAATACCATTTTGTGCTGCCTAAGCAGATTATCAAATACATTAATCTAATATTTACATATATTAATAGGTGATTCATAAGGCCTTAGGTGGATTTTTTCGAAAGATTTTCAATCGCACTTGTTGTATAACTTGTTCTACATTAATCAACCTTTCTCCTTTAATTTGCTTTCATATTTCTCCAGAGACTTATCGGACAACGCCCTCACCCGTTTGAACTTCCTGAGGAGCACTCCACAACTGACACAATTGTATGAGATGTACATGTATTTTTTCTCTATTTCTTTCATGTCATGTCAAACTTAAGCGTCCATTGTAGTGACTAGTGAGTGACGTAGCATGTATATTATACAGACATTTAACATCGTAGGGAGGGAGGGGCGGCCTAGTTTTACTTGCTGGATGAAATGCGATATAACAAGAACATCGATTAACGGGTAAAGGCGTTCCCTTTGCCCCCTCTCCGCTCCCCCTCCTCCCCCCCCCCCTCCTCCCCCCCCCCCCCCCCCTCCCCTCCTCCTCCCCCCCTCTCTCTCTCTCTCTCTCTGGGATGATAACGATTATATCATAACCGAAAATATTTCTTACTTCTCTCTTAATTTGGAATTCTTGTAGTTGTACTTTCACCAATTTACCTCTTTAACATTCTAGTGTGAACTGAACATATTTCTTTAACTTTTTATTCATAGGTACGTGTCATACAACGAGATTCGACACATAGACCGAGGCATATTTCGAGAATATCAATCATTGGAAAAGTTGTATGTATTAATTAATAATGATAATGAAATAATACTAAAAAATAATGATTTCTAGAATAAACGAGATTATAACACAGCTTTACAACAACGATCCTAATGATGTGCATTATAGGGCTTATTATTTTTGATGTTACAATTTTTGCGTGGAATACATGAATCAACTAGGAATGAAAAAGTACCGCATCATGAAAATTAATACAGCCGCATAGTATCATGTCGTATGTGAATTCGTTTATACTGAAATTTATTGAAATACATAAAAGTTACTGAAAATACAAGCTCATCAGTGTATCTTATGGGCATTCCTTTTTTCTTTTCTTTTTTACTTTCATCGTATTTCGTTTAGACATGAAACTTAACCGACAACATATGCATTTTGTAGAAATTTCATCGCTTTTGACAGCATGTAAAGTAGAGCGTTCTTTTTGTTTCGAAAATTATTAGGCTTCACCTTCTAATAATCATTATTTGTTTCTATAGATATCTAAACAACAATCTGATAACCTCACTTGCGAATTGGACATTTGATGGGTTGCTGGCTATAGAATGGATGTAAGTCATGTTGATTAGGGGGTAGCCAATGCGAAAGCACTAAGTATTTAAAGGGAAATAGGCGGTTAACATTTACTGACCAAAAGCTTTATACTACTACAAATTATTGAATCAGTAATGGGGAGAAAAAAATTAATTGTCCCTTGACTTCATCTTACTGATAGTTTGTTCCGATTGGATTTGATTTTTATTTATTCCAAAATAGAAATATTCATAATACTGTATCTATATTTTGCAATTTCAAACGATAACCACTGCAAGCATCATCAAATAGTTGCTGACAACTGTTATGTAGTTTGAAAAATGTTATCTGAACCAAAACAATTTCTAGGAAAGGGATTTTCATGAGCCAAGATTGAACGACATCCGCAAAAAAAAAAATCATCTGTTCATATTATGCAATTCATCTTATTTGATAAGCTAGGAAAAGTTTGGATGACGTTATAATGTTTGTGGTTTTGAAGATTTTTCTTTAACAGCTATTTTAAATGATTTGTATCTTTTTACGTTACCTACCCTGCATGGGCCATTAATCAGGTCAAGTCCACGGTTTTTTCTTCTTATTATGCTCTCCTTTTCTTTGTACGTCTTTAAAGTCTCTGTTCCTGTAGTATCCCGAAAGTGATGTACCAACATTCCGGGCTTTAGTAATGCAATTCTACAGAAAGAGACATGTAATTGGGAAGATCATTTAGCGTCCATGTATTGCATTTTCGTGGATATTAAAGGCAACATTAATGTTTAAATTTGAATTTAAATCTCTTTTGCCATCAGAATACTGTCTCAGAATCAAATACCTCACATTGGCGCCGGATATTTCAGAAACCTAGAGAAACTGGAAATGTTGTAAGTATTCGTGTGTAAGTATTTCTATCAGACCAATCGTAGAACTACTGAGAACACTGAGCCGAACCGAGTGTGGTATTCCATCCATATGATATACGATCAAACTTGTCTTAGTGGTCACCTCTATATAAAGACCGCCTGTCTACAGCGGTTACCTGTATTGCCTCCCTTTGGGAAGTAACATTTATTGAAATATTTTGTCTTGTCTAGAAAGGCTACCTCTTTACAGTAACACATTCTGTATTTCCCCTAGATGGCCTTCTGGTAGACAGATTTTACTGAAAAGAAGCAAAAGCAACCGTCTTCATGTTGTTGATTAATTTATTGTGTCTATTTTTATTTTGAGTATCATATATCTATTAGGTTGTCATTTTATCAAGTCTTTATCAATTAATTAGCAAATCTAGGTTTGCTTCCACCCACCAGCCAACACAAATCTCTATTTATCATCGGCCCTGACATAAGCAACATATAACATGAACACATGCGTTTCTTTAGCAGAATCCAGCGTCTACCAAATCATTATGATTATATTTTGGTTGTTACTAATTTTCAACAACTACATACCGCACGTAATAGGCTTGATCTTTCTCTTTCATTTTTGTTATTAATTGTTCTAATAGTTCTATATCAGTATTGTGTGTGTGTCTCTTTCATTTATAGGATCCTATCGCATAACGCTATATCAACTATTGAACAAGGGGCATTCTCCGGCCTTCGATCCTTGGAGAGTTTGTAAGTTAATAATGAAGGTGTATTTTTGAAAAAAATCAGTTTCAATTCAAAGAGCTTTGATTAAAATATCCCTGCTCTCTTGTTTGATTGCTTTCCATATCAATTGACAGAACCGTACCATTTCAAAATATGTTTAAAACAAAATAATTTTGCTCTAGTAGTATTTAACCAGCTTATCTATATGCCCATTTGTACAACACTGAACAAACTTTTTGTCGTAGGTGTACAGAATTACGTTTAAGTTTATTACGGAAAATAACTAATGTGCCATTTTTGTATTGATTTCTTTGGTTTTTTTTTTTACTAGCTCACATTAGTAGGGCGTTTTCTGATATTGAGTTTAAAAATAATTAAAGTGGAAAATTATATTTAAAGTGTATGGATGCTGTATTAGGATATAATATGTTGGTTTGTTTGGTTCCATTCCATCTTTAAGAAATAATTTAAAAATAATAATCAATGAAATATGTTTCTTTTTTTCTCCATTTCTTTTAGATACTTGCTTGGAAATCATGTAGTGGATTTAGACGCTTTCGCCATTTTAGAAATACCACGTCTAAGAAGGCTGTGAGTGTTTCTCATTTTCTTTTTTTTTGTATTACTAGTAAATAGAGACATGTACTTTACGGTTCTAGGACACCTCCCCCCTGGACATCCCCCCCCCCCCTGGATAACCACCCCCAGTCAACTACCCTCTAAGACAACTACCCCCGCGTTTTATTTTGTTTACAAGCGACAGATTCATTTATTTTTGTATCGCTGCATTTGTCAACAAAATAAAAACATGCTCGGGGTTTAGAGTGAGGCAATCGATTATACATTTAGCCTGACGGTAGTGAAGTAAGAGAAAGAACTCAAGAGAAGATGAAAAAACAGGCACTGAAAATGTGTGAGATGTCATGAGACATCGTCTGCTTGTGCAAATCATGTCCATCCTGTGATCTCACACATCTCAGCGGCGTTCGGAGAACTCTTCAGGTGCTTTGCCGGGGCTGTATTTAAGCGTTTGGTAATTGATAATAATCATTACTTCGAATGTAAATACAAGCATTGAATTCTGATAACCTTGTCGAATCAAAGTTTCACTTTGCAATAATGAAAATAAAGTTTGGTTTTAAAATCAATGAATATCTACTTTAAACAAAAAGACAAACTAACAAACAAACGAACCGAAACAAAAACAACAATAACAATGTAACTAACAGAAAGGTAAGACATCTCCTAGTCAGCTGGAATTTCAGTTGGGGCACATGAAAGTAAAGCAAAATAGTAATGTAAACTAACCTGAAAGCAAATCTGATGTTCCTTGATTTTCCTTTTATTTTCTATTTTCAGGGACCTCTCGGATAATCGGATACCTGATATTAAACCGATGACATTCAGTAAACTGCCAGCATTATATTTGTTGTAAGTTTTGATAGAACGTCTCTGTGGTAATCAATACAAATTGAAACTGTTATCTGTGAAATTCAATATTAAACCCTTAATATACATTGTTCTAAAATTGAATTGAGTGAAACTGATCACGGTTTGTCATATTGGTATTGATTTTGAGATAACTTTTTAGAGCAGTTCCTGAGTAATTTTTGGTAGATGACCATGCATAAAAATTGTTTGTATGAACCACTACAATACAGACAGACAAAAATGAAATCTATATTGATGATCACCCATTTCGTTTGAAGATCAATTATTATTCCATGTAAGAACTGTTTATTTTGAATGCATGAGTGAAAGAGTGCAATTACTCCAAGTTGGATACAGTTGTTTCAATGGTTAAAAGGGGATTTGATTCCCAGCCAATTGCTAGTACACGTGCTAAGTTGCTAGCAAAATATCATTTTCATGTGACAACGGTTTAAAGGTTGTTCCATTCGAATAATGTCTTCGCTCTCCGACTCTACCTGGGAATAGAAAATCACCCTTCATTCAAGAAATTCCCATATGAGACTTTGATTTTATTTGGTAGCCCTAAACGTAGGAGTAGGCTCTAGATAATTGAATTTGGCCAATTATCAGAGGTGAAAGGGGGCACTTATCAGAGGTGAAAGGGGCACTTATCAGAGGTGAAAGGGGGCACTTATCAAAGGTGAAAGGGGGAACTTCTCGGATCTGAAAAGGGGCACTCACTTGAAATGAAAATTTGCTCTGTACTCCAGGGAATGGAATCATTATATAGGGTGATTTGTAATGATCGTGTGCATTTCCGTGCACGGATTGTCTAATTCATTCCGGTTTTACTATGTGTACTCTTTAGGCGTTTTTTCTTCTTCTCGAACAGGGTGTTAAAGAATAATCCTATCGTTCACCTCAGGAGAGGGGCATTTGCTGAGATGGAGGTACTTTCAAGTCTGTGAGTATTTAGGTACTAGGAAACCAATCATCTACTTTACCCGTCTCGCATACTCTTTTAATATGAGCTTCCGTTTGTTTGTTTTTCAAACCTCTTCAATAATTTGTTTTCTCATGTAACATCTTCGACATATCATCCTGTAAAGTGCATACTATCTTTACAACTATTATATTCCCATTCTTGATGTAGACTTGTAACTGATTTTTTCAATCAATCAGTCTTTCCCAATTCTTCCTATCACAGCACCCTAAGCAGCTGTAACATATCTGAAATAGATACCGGAGTGTTTACAAAAAGCTGCGAACTTAAAATCATGTAAGTTTATGAAAGTAGTTAATAAAGAGATGATTGCAACTACACTAATTCGAAGAATAGCAACGAATACAAGCAGACCCCGTTATTTTTGTTTTCGTGAGTTATGTTCTGTTAGCTTCCGTTTACATTGTCCAGTTTCGGCTTTCCTTTAATTCTTGCGATTGCCTCCGTTGGGTGGAAGACATTTTTTTTTAGAAAGTGGTTCTTGTACATTTTTCGTGACTTCCGTCAAACAGATTTTAAACAAAATATTGTAAAAACGTTTCTCATGCAGTCATCTCCGTTGCTTTATTAGACATAATGTTCCTTACATAATGGTATGCTAAACATTTCCGAACCTGTTCGGGGATGCCCCCTCCCGCTTTTTCTATAGAAAGGCAAACCGAAATAAAGAGAAGGGGGAAATAAAGTGACACGGATAAACAAAATGCAAACTATGACACGCCCTTAGTCCTTTACTTATTGATCTCATTTTGTCCATCTTTGAATTTCGAAAGATTTTGTTTAGAAACATCGTTAAAATACACCATTGAACCCTCTTATCAGTAAGAGATAACTAATTTGCACCCCAAAAAATATGATCATGATAGCGCATGTGCACTATAAATATGACATAATACTGCTTTTTATACTTCGTTTCAGAAACATGAAGACCAATAAACTAACTGAACTCAAGTCAAATATCTTTGCAGGACTTCACAACCTGGTTGAATTGTAAGTTAATGTTTTGAATAATTAGTCTTCTAATCTTAGTTTTCTTCATGTTTTGTTTTCTTCTTTTCACTTGTACATGTACTGTCTCCACTTCTCTATTGAGGAAAGAAAAAAACTAAACCCTTTGTTAGGGAGTTACTGTGATGAAAGAGTTTTTGTGTGTATTTCATGTTTTATTGATCCTTTTCATTTCAAATTAAACATCACATGGTATCAGCATCAATTATGATAGATCATATAATCAAATATAAATGACGTTGAATGTACACATCTCTAACATACATAAAAACAACAACAATCAGATGACTAGTTTTCGATTGCTGGTGTTAAGAGATTACAAAAGATTACAAGAGAGAAGAGACAACCAGAAATAAACAATGGTCATCAGAAAAGAAAATTACTACAAAGAGCAGGCACCTGGCCTAACTGAGAAAAATATGTAACACAACCTCTCATTCCTACTGACCCTTTATAATATTCAAATGATTGCCCACTTGGCAGCATGGATGACTAATTTGTTTTCCCTTCGTGCAATGTAATGTTCAACAGATTCAAAAAACAAAAGACTATTACAAAAGTGACTGAGAGTAGGCTTTGTAACGCCGCACCGACACCTGGACATATATACATATATATTATTTTTGTTTACCTAGCAACAGCAGAAAGTTCGAGGGGGAGATATTTCTAGACTTACTAGGCTCATAAATAGCACAGAGAACATGCATTTTTATATTTAAAAGATGATATATCACATTCTGCAAAAGAATGGTGCTAAGGTCAATCCAGAATATGTTAATGACTTGACAGGAAAAGAAAATGCCTACCAAGGTTTCGGGTGACCTCTTATACAAAGGGGACTTTCTGACTTTTGAAACTTTGTGAATTCGGAAAAGCCAAAATTAAGAGAGATCAAATCGTTGAGAATGTTGAACTGCAGAGCTTGTAGCTTTGTACCTATGGTAATAAGAAATGGAAGTTTTTTTTTAATTTTATTTATTTGTTGATGATGTAGTTCGTAATTTGTTATTTCAACGAGCTACGAAGGAGTTGCTTTCACCGTGACCTTCTTAAAGCTGGTGGAAAAAGACCATCAAGTGATATTCATTTTCTCTCACTAAACAGGATGCTGGAAGAAAATGAAATTGCCTATATCGAACCTGGTGTATTCAGAGGACTGAAATCTTTGAAGAGATTGTAAGTTTTTTTTTGCTATAGACACATTCCCATGTATTATAAATATATGTTTGAATTAACATCAACTCAATGACTTTCCCCGTGATATTTTTGAAAAAGAAACAAAGAAGGTCCAAAGAAAGCGAGAAGGGGGGGGGGGGGAGAGAGAGAGACAGAAAGAGGAGACAGAGACAGAATGAAGTGTGTTGGTAGAACAGTGCTTGATAGGGAAAAGTAATTCAGGAAGAGATGTGGAGTAATACTGCGGTCACAACAAGGAAACCGACATTACCCCCCAAATGGCCAGGAATCGGTCGGTCTGGCGTCGTGTCGGTTCGAAGTCGGCCTGGTGGTATGATTTGGTTTTATGCAGCGGCAGCACAAAAGAGTATAGGGACAAGTTGAGACCAAAATGGACAATGAGAAATGTTATGGGGGATAAGTATAGGCAAGGGTATATACTTGTTATTAACAAGAAATATAAAAATATAGATATAATAATATAAAAATAAGGTTTCCGTTTGATTAATCTCCCTAATGAAATTTTTTCATTCTTATAGATCTGCTTTGAGTTTGAACAAATGCAAACAAACTGTCCTTGCAATAGGCAAAACAGTTTGCTTCATTTAACTTTATCAAAAGAAACAAAATGAGATATTTGAATACGTCTGGTATTTTTGTATAATGAAATTACTTTTTAATCGTACTTTCAAACATTAAGAACTTCCGCGGTTGAATTAAGAGAAATGTGCTTCGAAAACGCATTCCCATCTATAATTTGTTTTCAATGTACAGAAAGCTACTTGAAAACAAACTGGAAAGAGGAAGCCGTAGCGCATTAAAGGATTTGAATGCCGTGGAAGAACTGTAAGTATACGTTGTGGACTAGTATAGTAAAGTCAGAATTTCCAAAAAAATAATGTTTAAGTTAGGTTTGAAATGTTCTAATGAAGTGGGAAATAGATTACACGAAGAAGAAAATTAATAATATTAGTGTAGTATGACAATCTGTAATCAATTTAATTTCACGAACCCTTGAAATAAAAACATTTCTTAAAATAGTGAATGCATTAGAAAAAGGATCATGAACCGAAATGTTAACGAGTAAGTCGTATTATGTACATAATAGAACGGTTGACTGTAATTCTTTCATAAACGATGAGTATATACGTGAATATATCAATGTCATCTTTTACATGCTTTATCTCATCAGGAATCTCAGTTTTAATCCGATAAGATTAATAGAGAGAGGATCCTTCGACAATATGACTCGACTTCGCAAACTGTAAGTGTAACCCATTTTATTTATTGAATCAAACGCCCGGATTAATAATAATTTCAACGTTAAGCTCTTAGAAACGTTTAGAATTCTGCACTATATACAATGTGACTATTAGTATTATTCTATTCTTTGATCTATCATATTGATGCATCTTGTTGCAGTCGAATCTACGCTAACCTGGGGATATAACTAAGCAAATAGTTATCGAGGTGATGTTTTTCCCCAAAAAAGTTGTTTGTACTTGTAGTCGGGATATTTTATAAGCCGCTTGTGAAAACGTGAATTATTCTCGCCTCAAATACAGCCGTGTTAACGTTTTTCCCCCTCCAATTTTAACTACTTTCAATGCGATAAGTTGATGCGATATAATTGTTTCATTAAAATACATTAACTACCTTTTAACTACCTTTCCGTCAGTCACCTAGTTGGTCTGAAGATTGAGCAACTTCACCTCGACACATTCAATGGTTTACCATCCTTGGAGAAATTGTAAGTAGATGACGATAATGAATCAAAATTGTTTGAAAGTTTCGTGTATGTAACGAAATATAACGACAACTTATTAATGATCGATATTGTAAAGTTTTATTTACATCAAGTGGGGAGCACTGTGAGATAGTGGTAAAGGTTCTTGACTGTCGTATTAGAGATCCTCAGTTCGGTCACTGCCTAGTGATTACACTCTTGGACAAAGTCTTTTAATACCCCCGTTCGTCCATCTCAAGTGGGTACCCTGCAATATTTTCGGTGATAATACTTGCACGGTCCTGAGGAAGAGTAGTATTAATAATGATGAGACTAATGTTAGCTAATTAAGACAATATTGGTCTGTTTAACAATGTGACTTTCGAACCTAAGTTGGTGGGTTCCACTAAAGCCCATTGTGGATACCTGACGTCTTACGTGTAGGACGTAAGACGTCAGGTATGTAAATGTGGTCCTCCATTCAGGTGTAGGGTGAATTATAATGGATAGCACTCTGTCCCTAGGACAGGACGTGTCCCGTTTATAGCAAAGTCACAACTTATCCAGATTACAAACGCAGTGCACTTTTTGTAAAAGAGTAGGCAAGGGGGACCCCAGTGTGATGGTACACCTGTGAATCCTCTTCATATATACCGGGAGAATTAGAGACCAGAAGGTCGCAGTGATGTTCTTTTGGTCATGATCGCTTTCCCCCTTCCAGATATAGGTAACGTAATCTTTATCGATGCGTCATCGTTAAACACGACTCCAATCTTCTGCTAATTACAGGTCTACCGATGACTACCGTTTATGCTGTCTGTTCAAGAACATCACGTGTTCAGTCATCAACCCAACCCCTCTGGATTCCTGCTCCAGTCTTACCCATAACAACATTCTTAGAGCAGCAATGTGGATCGCTGGATTTGGAGCTCTCTTGGGAAATTTTGTTGTCATTTTCGTCCGTTTCAGAGAGAAACAGCACAACCGAAACAGCGTTCAAAGGCTCTTCATCACCAACCTAGCCTTCGCTGATTTCCTAATGGGTGTGTACATGGTGACGATCGCCTCGGTGGACATTTACTATGGCGAGAGGTACTTCCTTTCGGCACCCATCTGGCGGGAGTCCCAACTTTGCCGGTTTGCTGGGTTTGTGGCTCTTCTCTCCAGCGAGAGCTCGGTTTTCCTGCTTGCACTCATTACCGTTGACCGTTTCATCTGTATCACATTTCCTTTTGGGACGGTGCGTTTTCGCTCTCGATCGGGACGGATAGGCGTTGCGCTTGTCTGGATCCTGACCTTCATCCTGAGTTTGGCACCAATCATGATTGGACTGTACGATTCTGAGATCTATGGCTTATCCGACGTGTGTCTGGGTTTCCCCTTCAACACCTTCACCGAGCAGAAAGGACACATCCGCTACGTCCATGAGTCAGACGTATACCAGTTCATTCCTGAGGAGGAACCTGAGCAGCGTCCTAACTGGCTGTATTCCATTGCTCTCTTTCTGGGTGTCAACTTCATTCTTCTCATCCTAATCTTCATTTGCTACATAGCCATCTTTGTCCAAGTTAGAAGGTCGGCGAAAAATGCTGGAACGGAGCGTATGAAGCGAGAGATTCGCATGACCACCAAAATGGCGCTGATTGTCGGCACCGATTTCTGTTGTTGGATGCCCGTCATTATCATGGGGATCCTATCACAGACCGGTGCCACAGAGCTACCGGTGTCTCTTTATGCCTGGGCCGTTGTCTTTATCTTACCTATCAACTCGACGCTGAATCCATACCTGTATTCTTTAATTGCTCTGTTCTCACGTAAGAAGAAGGACGGCTTTCCGGTAACGGGTCTCAGTGTGAACGCACTATCGAAAAGTAATCACTAAACTTTAATAATCTGATAATCAAACTATCAAGATACCGATAAACTTTGTGCCTCTCGCCTCTCGGCAGGAATGATCACGTTCGTATGATTCAATATTCTTAACAATATAGAGACGTTCTTTATAAAAAATATACATAATACTATTGCGAGGTAATTCAATTACATGCATCATTGGCAACTCTCGTGACACAAACACGTAGAGATATCAATAGCTGTTCTACGGTTTAACTTAATTTTTATTTCGAAAAAAATTTGCTTCTGATGGATTAAGAATTTCATTACTGTAGCTCACCTATTGCACGATTAAACTCACGATGGGAAATGTAAACACCCTGGTAAAAGCAGCTAATTAAAAATGTATTTTGATCGTCATAGTACATTATTGAAGAAGAAAAAACCGTTATACATATAAATAACATTACTATTAATATACTCATTAGCAAAATCACGCTGGTATGTACGCTGATCGTCGGTACTGATTTCTGTTGTTGGATGCCGGTTATAATCATGGGAATATTGTATTGCCCTTTGCGACCGACCCAAAAATCTTGAAATCTACGGTCGGCTTTTAATTTTTTTTTTCTTTTTGCCGTTTTTTAGTGAAAAAAAATATTAAAGCATTTCAAAACTGAAAACTATTAGCCCAAAGAGCGAGAGAAAAACAAAGTTTGCGTTATTTAGCCGTTTGTTTGCTCGTTTGTTTTTATTTGTTGTTGTTGTTATTTTGTTTTATTAATAAAATAAAAAAATCCATTAAAAAAAACGAACGGGACAAGGTCTACGTAGGAGGGCATTGTCGTTTTCTCTCTTAATATCCCTTTCCATCTCCCTTCCTTTCTATTTCCTATTTCTCTCTCTCTCTCTCTCTCTCTCGTCACTTCCTCCCTCTTCCTCCCTTAAATCTCTTTTATATATATATATATATATCTCTCTCTCTCTTCCTATAGATCCACCTCTCTCCCTACTCCCTCTCATTCTCTCTCCCACTCCATCTTCTCTCTGTTCCTTGTTGATAAGAGTTGTATATGACCCCCTCCCCTATTATTACCCTTTTTGACGTTCAGACTCGATAACAGACGAAATAACGGTATTTAATCGTATTTACAACAAAGACGCAAATCCATGCCCCTATTTATTTCAAGGCAATTTACTATCATGGAATGAGAACATGAAGATAACATGCATGCAAAGATAAATATATATATAGTATAAGCCTGCATAACGTACATCCGAATTACACGAGTTAATGATTCTTGTTTGTTATGATTAAACCAATATGTTTACATAATTATTTAACGTCATATTTTTGAAAGAAGCTGTTTGATTAAAAGTAAGACCATTCAAACTAACATTTGTTATTTTATAAATACTAGTACCTAGATTTGATTACTTTTGCAACGCAGATTATCAAATAATCTTTATATTGACGATTTGTTATTTGATGGGTATAATGGTATTTTGTTTCACGTATTCATCACTTCCCGATACATCAAGCAAAATGCGTATACATTCATTACTCACATTTGTCTAATCTCCTTTTTAGTTTGTTCCATTTGGCACAGTTGTCCAAGCATATTATGCAGGGAGATTAAAAATAACATATTTTACTGGATAGATATTCGATAGGCAAATGAGATATTGGCAAATCAAAACATATATACAAGAGGAAGGCAATGCATTGACACTTTTACATCGTTGATTTGAAGGAAAAAAGAGATTTTAAAACACTCGAAAATATGTGTCAAATTCAAACACTAATTCTCATGCTATTAGAACGCACTGCACTATAACCATAATTGACCGAATCATCACTGTACAAAAGCAGAATTATTGTCAAAAATAAAACAGTAAAAATTAACAATTCATGCTGTAGTTCCTCTTATTAGCATATTAGCTTTACTACAAAAGAAAATACACCTTTCAATTTATTATTCACTTTGGCGTAATTGTATAAAGTGTGAAACTTTGAATTGTCTAGAGTTTTGTGGAATAAAACAACGAAAAGTCCACCACTACAGTCAATTGTCATAATTAATGAGTTGTAGTGTTTTTATTTAATTTCTAACGGACCCGAGGAAATTAATTGATTATATCTCGCCTTACCCCTCTATCTTCGCAGTTTCTTTTGGTTGTTGTATTTTTGTTTCATTTCTGTCTACGATACATGCAAATACCGAAAACTTAATCATCTGTTCATGTATACACAAAATTCAATTATTCATGTTTATTATTATTATTATATGCCAATGTTCACATAAATATTAAATACTGTACAAGTATAATTTGTGTGTACTTATTTTGCTGGAATATCTCACTTAGATTGTTTCCGTATTTTAATCGTATCCTTTTCTTTCCGATGAAGAGTGGCTAATCTGCTTATTGGCATTAATATATCGATGAATAATATATTGCGAGCGGTTTCGTGAAACCGTCCCATCTCATAATTCCTGTTTGATACATGACTTGGTTTGTATCCCAGGGGGGTGTTTCACAAAGATCCTAAGTTGAACTTATCTCTAATTTGGACTTAAAAATTATGGAAAGCCGTTAGCATTTATGAAAATATTTTGTAAAAGTTATTTTAAAAGGCATAAAATGTTGATTCAAATCTTCCATATTTTCTATTATCAAGGAAATTTCATGTTCTTGATGTGGAATTTATAAAAAGTCTAAAATACTTGAATTTTCATTTTTGAATATATTTTATCTAAAGGCTACAAATGGCTCTCCATAATATTTAAGTCCAACTTAGAGTTAAGTTTGACTTGAGATCTTTGTGAAACACCCCCAGATCTTACAAAATATTTCCAGAAAACGGGTAACGACAGTTCCCCCCCCCCCTCCCTCGGTCCAAATCCCCTATCCGCAACTGCTTCAGTATAAATGATACTCATTTGATTTCGTCAAAGAATTATCATAGCTCTTGGTCAAGGAGTTATTCAGATGTCTAGCATGTTTATCCCGAGGAATAAACAGCCATTTATTTTCATACAAGCTGCATTTTGTGTATAGGTTAAACAAAAACGATATCTTTTCATGTCTTCTCAAAGGACATACCAATGAGGAAAGAAAGGTTTGACATCCTATATGCGTTGGACTAATTGAGAATGTGTGCCTAATAAAAGGACACTGGTACAGAGCTCTTAATCAGTAGGGACTTTTAGATTCGCACGAAGACAATGGGGATTGCTACGATCGACGTCCCTTTAATGCACTGCCTTGAATGGACGTCACACGTATATATCAGTCCACGCAAATCTAAAAGTCCCTACTTACTTGGCGCGTGTAGGCCTACCTGGTTTCGAACCCAGGACCTTCTTTCTACTGGGTGAGCCATCGCTTCCCTGCGCATTATACTTCAAGGCAGATCTATAGAGTATCATTGGTTGTGGAAATTACTCGCTACTGTCTGCTTGCGAGAAAAGCCTGCAAAGCACGACGTGCTC
Source organism: Strongylocentrotus droebachiensis (assembly GCA_035222895.1). NCBI lineage: Eukaryota > Metazoa > Echinodermata > Echinoidea > Camarodonta > Strongylocentrotidae > Strongylocentrotus > Strongylocentrotus droebachiensis. Next base: position 23,174 of record JAVYIG010004247.1, on the reverse strand, counting down.
TTCTTCCGTCTGGCCTTCCCGTCATCTTCCGATTCTGCTGAAGACACCGACTTCGTGTCGTACGAGGCCTCGTTCGGGGCTCTCTGCGTAGTCTTCTTCCGACTCAAGGCATTCTCGATTCTTCTCGGGTCTTGGTAGAACGACATTGCATCGGGTGCAACCTGATTTAATCTTTGGTTGCCATGCCGATTCCCGCCGTCCTGTTCCTCCCTTGCATCCGGCCTCCTTGTATTCTTGGCACTCTTGGTTCCCTTGGTGATACCCTTCTTCTTTGCCTTAGTGGTAGTTCTTTTTGAAGGTTTTGATGAAGTTCCCCAACAGGAAGTGTTCTCTTTGACTTCGTCCCCGTCACTATGGAATAAATTCGCTCTACATGCGCTTCGCATTGGCGGCGGGGGACTCGGCGGCTTTTCTTCTTCAGCTTGTGGCGTTGGTACGTCGCCGTCTTCATAAAAATTGTTTGCAGCATTAGTCTTAGGGCCGCTGCTGCAACATCCCATGGCTGATTAAGAAATCAGCTAGTCGTTCGATGAAACTGAAAGGGAAAAAAGGAAGATATTTATATAAACATTTAGATTCATGAATACGAATACGTCTTTTCTTTTGACTCATCTTCGTTTATTTTTATTTTTTAAAATAACAAAATAAAATATGTAAATAGTAATATTAAACTAATATTAGAGGAAGTACAAACACACAGGGATAACAAGATAAATGTAAACAGAAGATGACATGGCAAACACAGCTGGAACCTCGCCCTTCGTTCACAAATATTACCCCCCCCCCCCACACACACACACACACACACACACATGAACCCATGAACCCATATACGCACACTATGCCCCCGATTGTTTTTTTTCCCCTAAATTATCATGTTATTATCTGTTTTATTCTAGATGAAATACCTTTAAAAGTACTTTTTCCCGATCGTCATGAATTGACTTAGTTAGAATTATTACTAATCAAACATGGCCGACTCTTAAATCTCTCCTACCCAACAAGAGCTCTAAATCACCTATTCCTGTGTCACATGATACTTTTGAAACTGCAAATTATTTTAATAATCATTTTGCCAATGTTGCTAATGTCTTACATGCATGTAATGGTGTTAATGTCTCGCATGTATGTAACGAGGCAGGTCTGGATAATAATATGCAAACCCCACTATTTGAGCTTTCTTTAGTTTCTGAAGCAGATGTGTTAAAAGAAATATACAGCCTAAAGAATAAGAAATCGGTTGGTTTGGATGGGATCAGTTCTTACATATTGAAAACTTGTGCAACAGAAATCTTTAGAATTATAGCATACCTTATTAATAAGTCAATAACTGATGGGGTAGTTCCTTGCCAGTGGAAGATTGAAAGAATTATACCATTGCACAAAAAAGGTGACAAATGTCAGCCAGATAATTACAGGCCAATATCATTACTGCCCTGTGTTTCGAAACTTTTAGAGAGGGTAGTTCAAAAACAATTACTTAATTACTTGAATGACAATGATGTATTAGTGAAGGAGCAATCGGGCTTTAGATCGAAACATTCCACAACTACTGCACTTATTAAAGTAACTGATGAATGGCTTGAAGCAATTGATCAAGGGAAATATACTGGGTGTGTCTTTGTCGATTTACATAAGGCATTCGATACTGTCAATCACCAAATTCTAATTCAAAAACTTTCTGATATTGGAGTACAAGGTACCTCATTAATATGGTTTCAGAATTATCTAATGAAAAGACGTATTAGAACTTCCATAGGACAAACATTGTCAGAAGAGTTATCCCTTGATTACGGCGTACCTCAGGGCTCAATACTGGGGCCACTGCTATTTTTAGTTTTTATAAACGATCTGCCTAGGTCTTTCACGAAATGCAATTTGCACTTTTATGACTGATAAATTTGTATTTAACGAAAAGTGTTACGGGCTAAGATATAATGAAAATTTAATGCTTCCGAAATCAAGAACCAATCACTGTAAACGTACATTCTTATATCGTGGATCCGTGTTGTACAATGAACTACCTATTAAGCTCCGTCAGTTAGGCACACTAAATTTGTTTAATAAACATGTTCAAAAATACTTCAATTATTTTGATATTTAAATTTCGCAATCCCATTGGCTTTTGCCATAAACATAATCAATTTAATAACATACTAAATTAGATAATGTGTAGAATATTTTAAAACTAATTAAGTTAATTGTTAGCAGGGTGGGTGATAAGGGTGGGGTCGTATTTTGTTACATTAGGGATGGTAGGGGATATTTTGATAGATTTTAATGCTTTTTGTTAGTGTTTTTTGTTAAATTTAATTTAATTTAATTTAGTTAAGTTAAGTACAAGTACAATGTTTTGTGTTTTTTTTAATTACGACTTACTATTTTGTTATATCATTACGTATTATAGTATCATTGTATATATATTGGAATCCATGGAAGAACAGAGCCATTAGGTTAATGGCTCTGAAATGGACTATCCAACCGTTTGATCATTCTATCATTGTTATATAAGTCTTTGATTTTGTTTTATTGTGTTATTGTTTTTATGATGATTTTCGGAAATAAAACAAACAAACTAAGTGAAATTGTCTCATACCATACTCTTACCCACATGCCTACTGTATCACAAGATTTTGGTATATCTGATAATAATTGTGCCAAATTGAATAGTCCTATTATAGCTTGGATGTGAAAATAATGATACTCAGATGATAAATATGTCAATTTTTCCTTCACAGGCCTTCATGGTAACCCATAAGAAAATGTATTTTACTTGGAATTGACCGACTGTCCCTTTCAATTGGACTAACCCTATCGCAATTAGACCCATTCTAAGTGACTTTAACGACAAGGAAATTTGTACTTACTTTCTGGTTCCCACTTGAGATGTAAAAGGATGCGCTATGAGTAATTTGTCCTTCAAAGTTTTACACACTCTTTACCTTCTCAATTTCCATTGGGAATTCCATATCTATTTCGTCAGATGTTCAGAGTGCAATGTCTGTCCCAATTCTTTCGTACCCAGCATAATTTTACAGCTTTTTGTTTCATTCACTTCGATATGATGCGTTTGACTCCAAGTAATGATCCTTATTATTGCTGCTCAATAAGACACTTAGAAAGTAGTTTTAATGATATTCCGTTGCCCAGACAACTCCTGAAGTAGCACCTCCACCGATATGGACATCATCTTGTTACATGTTTTTTACCAGAACTTTTTCCCCCGAGGTGTGTGTTGTGGAAACGGTGAAAAGCAAATAGCAGTGGCTGCCGTCGAGGAGGACTGTACAGACGAAGACCTAGATCAAACATAACTATATCGATTGATTACGTAATGCGTATTGTGCCAATGGTAGTTCTTTCATTTCACAATGCCATTTCTCTCACTTGGGATGAAAAGGCTGCGATTTTGTTAGGTTCTATTCTAGCAAGATTTTGCTTAAAATCTATATATAGTGACGAATGGGGTGTGTGTGTATGTGTGTGTGTGTGTAGCGTGGGGACCGATCGTGGGGCAGGGGGTAGCTATGGCCTAGAGTAGGGTAAAATGTGAGGGAGTAAAGCGATCGAGATGGATATTTCCATTTTCTTCTTCTGGTGATCTCCTCTTGTCCCTTTCATTTCCCCCTCATTTTGCATTTACCTCTCTCTCTCTCTCTCTCTCTCTCTCTCTCTTTCTTTCTTTTTATGTCTCTCTCTTTCTCTCTCTTTATCTTACTCTCTATTTCCCTTTCCCATTTTTTCGCAAAATGGTGGGGAGGGGATCAAGGCACAGGGCTATTCCCTTTCTCCTTGATGGTTGTCACCGTAACGTCTACATTTCAAATACTAAAATTTAAAAAATTAAGCTAGTATAAAAAAAAAAGTTTTGTCTCTTGATATAAACTAAGACTCAGTTGCTGATGTAATACAGTTTTTTGATTGAATGATGATTTAATTCGTAATCGCTTTGACCAACTATTTTTTTGTTTAAGGACTACATAATTATTTTAAAAAACATTACCGTGCAAGGGGTTAAGAGCAATTATACGTGCAGATTGGTTATACATACAAGCTTACATAGTTGAAATTTAGGCAAGTCTCTGGCAATTAAGCTTTAAGTCATTATTCTCAATCTTGCCGGAAACAGAGGCGTATAAAATTAAATTTTGTGTATAAAAAGTTACGAGCATTCGCACATTTTCAAACGTATTTTTTACACGGTGTCAGGTTTTCCTTGTTAGCTCGTGTTAGCATACATACAAATCCGTGAAATGGAATGTTGTAGCGTGTGGTACACAGATCGACTGCTGCGTTATCTTATTTTATTCATTTAATCGTTCTGGTATCCGACTTCGCCCCACCCCAACCCGCCTTTCACGATTCAGATATTCATTTGTTCCCGACTCTGTTCATAAATTCAACTCACAGGTTAAACGTTTAACTTATGCGTCGGAAAATAATTAATACTGAAACTATTATGATTTGAAATACCAATGACCATTTTTGTCGCTTCATTATCTTTTGCATGTGTTTGTTCCTTATTTCATCTATTTCTATAAACGTGATGTATTTATTTATTGTAATTATGTATTTTCTTGAATATTACTGTTACGCCAGTGGAAAACACATTTCTATGTAACTTGTTTGCAAAGACCAAATAAAATCTCTTGTATCTTGTATTATCTAATAACTTTATTTTATCTGTTTTCAACACGACTGTAGTAGACTGTCATCCCCCCAGGTGTACGAACCTGTCTACGCCACTGGTAGAAGGGCAGGGGCGGATCTAGCTTTTTGCTAAGGGGGGGGGTTTGACCAAAATAATGACGATGCGGAGCATCGTCCACGAGCCGCGAAGCGGCGAGCCGATTTTTTTAGGGTGTTTATTTGAACCCCGTAAGTGATGTTTTCCTGGCATCTATTAACATAATGGAGACCATAAAAAGCAGTGCATGATAACGTCTTTTTAAATCAAGTAATAGTTTAATACACAGTTATATCCAGAGTTATCATGTGTTTGGTTAAGTTACCAGATGAGTTGAATATCTTCTCACAATGTTTGCACTTGAAAGGGTTTCTCTCCAGCGTGCGTTCTTTTTTCTTTCTCTTTTTCTTTTTTTTCCCTTTTTTTTCCTTTTTTTTTTTTTTTTTGGCCGCCCAAGGGGGGGGGGGGTTTAAACCCCCTAACCCCCCCCCCCGTAGATCCGCGCCTGAAGGGGGAAGTGGCTCTTATTAAATGAAAAAGAGGAACATGTTAAGATAGACGGGGCACTTATCAGGGATGAAAAGGGGTTATTATGAAAAGGGGAAGGGGCACTTATAAGAAGGAACCAGAGCATTTAATACTGATAGAAAGGAAAGGGGCAAGTGTCAAAATAAAAGGGGCAACTATCAGTGGTGAAAAGGGACAGTCATCACATATCAGAGATTAAAAGAGCACTTATCAGGAGGGGAAGGGGCACTTTTCAAAGTAAAACGAGTATTCCTCAGATTGAAATAGTGGCAATCATCGGAGGTGAAGGGGGCCCTTATCTGAATTGAAAAGGAGTAAATTTTAGTACCTGAATAGGGTCATTAACCACTCAGAGATGAAAAGAGGCACTTATGAGAATGAAAAGGGCACATGTGAAAAATATAAGATGCGCTTATCCGAGATAAAAAGGACAGCTATTAAAAGGAGAAGGGGCGCTTATACAAATTAATAGGGGTATTTGTCAAAGTGAAAGGGGCACTTTTCCTATCTAAAAGGGGGCACTTTTGGGGTACTTATAAGAGTGGGAGGGCACTGTGCCCCCCCCCCCCCGGGAGCGCCGCCTCTACTTCTACTACTACTACTACTACTACTACTACTACACTACTACTACTACCACTACCACTACCACCACTACCACTACCACCACCACCACCACCAACACCACCACCACCACCACCACCACCACCACTACCACTACTACTACTACTACTACTACTACTACTACTACTGCCACTACTACCACTACCACTACTACTGCTAATACTGCCACTACTACTACTACTACTACTTCTACTACAGTAGTAGTGCGTTCTTTTTTCTTTCTTTTTTTCTTTCTTTTTTTCTTTTTTTCTCCTTTTTTTTTTTTTTTTTTTTTTGGGCCGCCCAAGGGGGGGGGGGTTGCAACCCCCCCCCAACCCCCCTCTAGATCCGCTTCTGACTACTACAGTCGTGTTGAAAACAGATAAAATAAAGTTATTAGATAATACAAGATACAAGAGATTTTATTTGGTCTTTGCAAACAAGTTACATAGAAATGTGTTTTCCACTGGCGTAACATTAATATTCAAGAAAATACATAATTACAATAAATAAATACATCACGTTTATAGAAATAGATGAAATAAGGAACAAACACATGCAAAAGATAATGAAGCGACAAAAATGGTCATTGGTATTTCAAATCATAATAGTTTCAGTATTAATTATTTTCCGACGCATAAGTTAAACGTTTAACCTGTGAGTTGAATTTATGAACAGAGTCGGGAACAAATGAATATCTGAATCGTGAAAGGCGGGTTGGGGTGGGGCGAAGTCGGATACCAGAACGATTAAATGAATAAAATAAGATAACGCAGCAGTCGATCTGTGTACCACACGCTACAACATTCCATTTCACGGATTTGTATGTATGCTAACACGAGCTAACAAGGAAAACCTGACACCGTGTAAAAAATACGTTTGAAAATGTGCGAATGCTCGTAACTTTTTATACACAAAATTTAATTTTATACGCCTCTGTTTCCGGCAAGATTGAGAATAATGACTTAAAGCTTAATTGCCAGAGACTTGCCTAAATTTCAACTATGTAAGCTTGTATGTATAACCAATCTGCACGTATAATTGCTCTTAACCCCTTGCACGGTAATGTTTTTTAAAATAATTATGTAGTCCTTAAACAAAAAAATAGTTGGTCAAAGCGATTACGAATTAAATCATCATTCAATCAAAAAACTGTATTACATCAGCAACTGAGTCTTAGTTTATATCAAGAGACAAAACTTTTTTTTTATACTAGCTTAATTTTTTAAATTTTAGTATTTGAAATGTAGACGTTACGGTGACAACCATCAAGGAGAAAGGGAATAGCCCTGTGCCTTGATCCCCTCCCCACCATTTTGCGAAAAAATGGGAAAGGGAAATAGAGAGTAAGATAAAGAGAGAGAAAGAGAGAGACATAAAAAGAAAGAAAGAGAGAGAGAGAGAGAGAGAGAGAGAGGTAAATGCAAAATGAGGGGGAAATGAAAGGGACAAGAGGAGATCACCAGAAGAAGAAAATGGAAATATCCATCTCGATCGCTTTACTCCCTCACATTTTACCCTACTCTAGGCCATAGCTACCCCCTGCCCCACGTTCGGTCCCCACGCTACACACACACACACATACACACACACCCCATTCGTCACTATATATAGATTTTAAGCAAAATCTTGCTAGAATAGAACCTAACAAAATCGCAGCCTTTTCATCCCAAGTGAGAGAAATGGCATTGTGAAATGAAAGAACTACCATTGGCACAATACGCATTACGTAATCAATCGATATAGTTATGTTTGATCTAGGTCTTCGTCTGTACAGTCCTCCTCGACGGCAGCCACTGCTATTTGCTTTTCACCGTTTCCACAACACACACCTCGGGGGAAAAAGTTCTGGTAAAAAACATGTAACAAGATGATGTCCATATCGGTGGAGGTGCTACTTCAGGAGTTGTCTGGGCAACGGAATATCATTAAAACTACTTTCTAAGTGTCTTATTGAGCAGCAATAATAAGGATCATTACTTGGAGTCAAACGCATCATATCGAAGTGAATGAAACAAAAAGCTGTAAAATTATGCTGGGTACGAAAGAATTGGGACAGACATTGCACTCTGAACATCTGACGAAATAGATATGGAATTCCCAATGGAAATTGAGAAGGTAAAGAGTGTGTAAAACTTTGAAGGACAAATTACTCATAGCGCATCCTTTTACATCTCAAGTGGGAACCAGAAAGTAAGTACAAATTTCCTTGTCGTTAAAGTCACTTAGAATGGGTCTAATTGCGATAGGGTTAGTCCAATTGAAAGGGACAGTCGGTCAATTCCAAGTAAAATACATTTTCTTATGGGTTACCATGAAGGCCTGTGAAGGAAAAATTGACATATTTATCATCTGAGTATCATTATTTTCACATCCAAGCTATAATAGGACTATTCAATTTGGCACAATTATTATCAGATATACCAAAATCTTGTGATACAGTAGGCATGTGGGTAAGAGTATGGTATGAGACAATTTCACTTAGTTTGTTTGTTTTATTTCCGAAAATCATCATAAAAACAATAACACAATATAACAAAATCAAAGACTTATATAACAATGATAGAATGATAAAACGGTTGGATAGTCCATTTCAGAGCCATTAACCTAATGGCTCTGTTCTTCCATGGATTCCAATATATATATAATGATACTATAATACGTAATGATATAACAAAATAGTAAGTCGTAATTAAAAAAAACACAAAACATTGTACTTGTACTTAACTTAACTAAATTAAATTTAATTAAATTTAACAAAAAACACTAACAAAAAGCATTAAAATCTATCAAAATATCCCCTACCATCCCTAATGTAACAAAATACGACCCCACCCTTATCACCCACCCTGCTAACAATTAACTTAATTAGTTTTAAAATATTCTACACATTATCTAATTTAGTATGTTATTAAATTGATTATGTTTATGGCAAAAGCCAATGGGATTGCGAAATTTAAATATCAAAATAATTGAAGTATTTTTGAACATGTTTATTAAACAAATTTAGTGTGCCTAACTGACGGAGCTTAATAGGTAGTTCATTGTACAACACGGATCCACGATATAAGAATGTACGTTTACAGTGATTGGTTCTTGATTTCGGAAGCATTAAATTTTCATTATATCTTAGCCCGTAACACTTTTCGTTAAATACAAATTTATCACGGCAGTCATAAAAGTGCAAATTGCATTTCGTGAAAGACCTAGGCAGATCGTTTATAAAAACTAAAAATAGCAGTGGCCCCAGTATTGAGCCCTGAGGTACGCCGTAATCAAGGGATAACTCTTCTGACAATGTTTGTCCTATGGAAGTTCTAATACGTCTTTTCATTAGATAATTCTGAAACCATATTAATGAGGTACCTTGTACTCCAATATCAGAAAGTTTTTGAATTAGAATTTGGTGATTGACAGTATCGAATGCCTTATGTAAATCGACAAAGACACACCCAGTATATTTCCCTTGATCAATTGCTTCAAGCCATTCATCAGTTACTTTAATAAGTGCAGTAGTTGTGGAATGTTTCGATCTAAAGCCCGATTGCTCCTTCACTAATACATCATTGTCATTCAAGTAATTAAGTAATTGTTTTTGAACAACCCTCTCTAAAAGTTTCGAAACACAGGGCAGTAATGATATTGGCCTGTAATTATCTGGCTGACATTTGTCACCTTTTTTGTGCAATGGTATAATTCTTTCAATCTTCCACTGGCAAGGAACTACCCCATCAGTTATTGACTTATTAATAAGGTATGCTATAATTCTAAAGATTTCTGTTGCACAAGTTTTCAATATGTAAGAACTGATCCCATCCAAACCAACCGATTTCTTATTCTTTAGGCTGTATATTTCTTTTAACACATCTGCTTCAGAAACTAAAGAAAGCTCAAATAGTGGGGTTTGCATATTATTATCCAGACCTGCCTCGTTACATACATGCGAGACATTAACACCATTACATGCATGTAAGACATTAGCAACATTGGCAAAATGATTATTAAAATAATTTGCAGTTTCAAAAGTATCATGTGACACAGGAATAGGTGATTTAGAGCTCTTGTTGGGTAGGAGAGATTTAAGAGTCGGCCATGTTTGATTAGTAATAATTCTAACTAAGTCAATTCATGACGATCGGGAAAAAGTACTTTTAAAGGTATTTCATCTAGAATAAAACAGATAATAACATGATAATTTAGGGGAAAAAAAAACAATCGGGGGCATAGTGTGCGTATATGGGTTCATGGGTTCATGTGTGTGTGTGTGTGTGTGTGTGGGGGGGGGGGTAATATTTGTGAACGAAGGGCGAGGTTCCAGCTGTGTTTGCCATGTCATCTTCTGTTTACATTTATCTTGTTATCCCTGTGTGTTTGTACTTCCTCTAATATTAGTTTAATATTACTATTTACATATTTTATTTTGTTATTTTAAAAAATAAAAATAAACGAAGATGAGTCAAAAGAAAAGACGTATTCGTATTCATGAATCTAAATGTTTATATAAATATCTTCCTTTTTTCCCTTTCAGTTTCATCGAACGACTAGCTGATTTCTTAATCAGCCATGGGATGTTGCAGCAGCGGCCCTAAGACTAATGCTGCAAACAATTTTTATGAAGACGGCGACGTACCAACGCCACAAGCTGAAGAAGAAAAGCCGCCGAGTCCCCCGCCGCCAATGCGAAGCGCATCTAGAGCGAATTTATTCCATAGTGACGGGGACGAAGTCAAAGAGAACACTTCCTGTTGGGGAACTTCATCAAAACCTTCAAAAAGAACTACCACTAAGGCAAAGAAGAAGGGTATCACCAAGGGAACCAAGAGTGCCAAGAATACAAGGAGGCCGGATGCAAGGGAGGAACAGGACGGCGGGAATCGGCATGGCAACCAAAGATTAAATCAGGTTGCACCCGATGCAATGTCGTTCTACCAAGACCCGAGAAGAATCGAGAATGCCTTGAGTCGGAAGAAGACTACGCAGAGAGCCCCGAACGAGGCCTCGTACGACACGAAGTCGGTGTCTTCAGCAGAATCGGAAGATGACGGGAAGGCCAGACGGAAGAAGAGCACGTCGTGCTTTGCAGGCTTTTCTCGCAAGCAGACAGTAGCGAGTAATTTCCACAACCAATGATACTCTATAGATCTGCCTTGAAGTATAATGCGCAGGGAAGCGATGGCTCACCCAGTAGAAAGAAGGTCCTGGGTTCGAAACCAGGTAGGCCTACACGCGCCAAGTAAGTAGGGACTTTTAGATTTGCGTGGACTGATATATACGTGTGACGTCCATTCAAGGCAGTGCATTAAAGGGACGTCGATCGTAGCAATCCCCATTGTCTTCGTGCGAATCTAAAAGTCCCTACTGATTAAGAGCTCTGTACCAGTGTCCTTTTATTAGGCACACATTCTCAATTAGTCCAACGCATATAGGATGTCAAACCTTTCTTTCCTCATTGGTATGTCCTTTGAGAAGACATGAAAAGATATCGTTTTTGTTTAACCTATACACAAAATGCAGCTTGTATGAAAATAAATGGCTGTTTATTCCTCGGGATAAACATGCTAGACATCTGAATAACTCCTTGACCAAGAGCTGTGATAATTCTTTGACGAAATCAAATGAGTATCATTTATACTGAAGCAGTTGCGGATAGGGGATTTGGACCGAGGGAGGGGGGGGGGGGAACTGTCGTTACCCGTTTTCTGGAAATATTTTGTAAGATCTGGGGGTGTTTCACAAAGATCTCAAGTCAAACTTAACTCTAAGTTGGACTTAAATATTATGGAGAGCCATTTGTAGCCTTTAGATAAAATATATTCAAAAATGAAAATTCAAGTATTTTAGACTTTTTATAAATTCCACATCAAGAACATGAAATTTCCTTGATAATAGAAAATATGGAAGATTTGAATCAACATTTTATGCCTTTTAAAATAACTTTTACAAAATATTTTCATAAATGCTAACGGCTTTCCATAATTTTTAAGTCCAAATTAGAGATAAGTTCAACTTAGGATCTTTGTGAAACACCCCCCTGGGATACAAACCAAGTCATGTATCAAACAGGAATTATGAGATGGGACGGTTTCACGAAACCGCTCGCAATATATTATTCATCGATATATTAATGCCAATAAGCAGATTAGCCACTCTTCATCGGAAAGAAAAGGATACGATTAAAATACGGAAACAATCTAAGTGAGATATTCCAGCAAAATAAGTACACACAAATTATACATGTACAGTATTTAATATTTATGTGAACATTGGCATATAATAATAATAATAAACATGAATAATTGAATTTTGTGTATACATGAACAGATGATTAAGTTTTCGGTATTTGCATGTATCGTAGACAGAAATGAAACAAAAATACAACAACCAAAAGAAACTGCGAAGATAGAGGGGTAAGGCGAGATATAATCAATTAATTTCCTCGGGTCCGTTAGAAATTAAATAAAAACACTACAACTCATTAATTATGACAATTGACTGTAGTGGTGGACTTTTCGTTGTTTTATTCCACAAAACTCTAGACAATTCAAAGTTTCACACTTTATACAATTACGCCAAAGTGAATAATAAATTGAAAGGTGTATTTTCTTTTGTAGTAAAGCTAATATGCTAATAAGAGGAACTACAGCATGAATTGTTAATTTTTACTGTTTTATTTTTGACAATAATTCTGCTTTTGTACAGTGATGATTCGGTCAATTATGGTTATAGTGCAGTGCGTTCTAATAGCATGAGAATTAGTGTTTGAATTTGACACATATTTTCGAGTGTTTTAAAATCTCTTTTTTCCTTCAAATCAACGATGTAAAAGTGTCAATGCATTGCCTTCCTCTTGTATATATGTTTTGATTTGCCAATATCTCATTTGCCTATCGAATATCTATCCAGTAAAATATGTTATTTTTAATCTCCCTGCATAATATGCTTGGACAACTGTGCCAAATGGAACAAACTAAAAAGGAGATTAGACAAATGTGAGTAATGAATGTATACGCATTTTGCTTGATGTATCGGGAAGGGATGAATACGTGAAACAAAATACCATTATACCCATCAAATAACAAATCGTCAATATAAAGATTATTTGATAATCTGCGTTGCAAAAGTAATCAAATCTAGGTACTAGTATTTATAAAATAACAAATGTTAGTTTGAATGGTCTTACTTTTAATCAAACAGCTTCTTTCAAAAATATGACGTTAAATAATTATGTAAACATATTGGTTTAATCATAACAAACAAGAATCATTAACTCGTGTAATTCGGATGTACGTTATGCAGGCTTATACTATATATATATTTATCTTTGCATGCATGTTATCTTCATGTTCTCATTCCATGATAGTAAATTGCCTTGAAATAAATAGGGGCATGGATTTGCGTCTTTGTTGTAAATACGATTAAATACCGTTATTTCGTCTGTTATCGAGTCTGAAGGTCAAAAAGGGTAATAATAGGGGAGGGGGTCATATACAACTCTTATCAACAAGGTACAGAGAGAAGATGGAGTGGGAGAGAGAATGAGAGGGAGTAGGGAGAGAGGTGGATCTATAGGAAGAGAGAGAGATATATATATATATATATATAAAAGAGATTTAAGGGAGGAAGAGGGAGGAAGTGACGAGAGAGAGAGAGAGAGAGAGAAATAGGAAATAGAAAGGAAGGGAGATGGAAAGGGATATTAAGAGAGAAAACGACAATGCCCTCCTACGTAGACCTTGTCCCGTTCGTTTTTTTTAATGGATTTTTTTATTTTATTAATAAAACAAAATAACAACAACAACAAATTAAAACAAACGAGCAAACAAACGGCTAAATAACGCAAACTTTGTTTTTCTCTCGCTCTTTGGGCTAATAGTTTTCAGTTTTGAAATGCTTTAATATTTTTTTTCACTAAAAAACGGCAAAAAGAAAAAAAAAATAAAAGTCGACCGTAGATTTCTAGATTTTTGGGTCGGTCGCAAAGGGCAATACAATATTCCCATGATTATAACCGGCATCCAACAACAGAAATCAGTACCGACGATCAGCGTACATACCAGCGTGATTTTGCTAATGAGTATATTAATAGTAATGTTATTTATATGTATACCGGTTTTTTCTTCTTCAATAATGTACTATGACGATCAAAATACATTTTTAATTAGCTGCTTTTACCAGGGTGTTTACATTTCCCATCGTGAGTTTAATCGTGCAATAGGTGAGCTACAGTAATGAAATTCTTAATCCATCAGAAGCAAATTTTTTTCGAAATAAAAATTAAGTTAAACCGTAGAACAGCTATTGATAACTCTACGTGTTTGTGTCACGAGAGTTGCCAATGATGCATGTAATTGAATTACCTCGCAATAGTATTATGTATATTTTTTATAAAGAACGTCTCTATATTGTTAAGAATATTGAATCATACGAACGTGATCATTCCTGCCGAGAGGCGAGAGGCACAACGTTTATCGGTATCTTGATAGTTTGATTATCAGATTATTAAAGTTTAGTGATTACTTTTCGATAGTGCGTTCACACTGAGACCCGTTACCGGAAAGCCGTCCTTCTTCTTACGTGAGAACAGAGCAATTAAAGAATACAGGTATGGATTCAGCGTCGAGTTGATAGGTAAGATAAAGACAACGGCCCAGGCATAAAGAGACACCGGTAGCTCTGTGGCACCGGTCTGTGATAGGATCCCCATGATAATGACGGGCATCCAACAACAGAAATCGGTGCCGACAATCAGCTGTGTCAGTTGTGGAGTGCTCCTCAGGAAGTTCAAACGGGTGAGGGCGTTGTCCGATAAGTCTCTGGAGAAATATGAAAGCAAATTAAAGGAGAAAGGTTGATTAATGTAGAACAAGTTATACAACAAGTGCGATTGAAAATCTTTCGAAAAAATCCACCTAAGGCCTTATGAATCACCTATTAATTATGTAAATATTAGATTAATGTATTTGATAATCTGCTTAGGCAGCACAAAATGGTATTGAAATTACCCGATGTTATTTCTCGAAAGTTTTAGCGATCGGCGTTGGTACACCATAATAGTTATTGACGTGCATTGTGTGATAAGCAATGTTACATTTTCTGCATATTTGAACATGTGGAATTAAAACTAAACATGTCCTTTCTTCATTCATTTCAAAGAATTGATGACGTCTGTTCAGAGTCAAAAGAACCCTTCTGGCTCTGAAAAATACCAGAACATTAAGTTTTATTGAAAATATACTAGTCTATGACACTCCCATTCCTAGGATAAGATATTAAAATGTGGTATGCGGTATGAAATCCAATCAAAAAATATCATTATAAATCAAAACGTAAATGTACTTACAGTCTTACAAGATGACTGAAATTGTTGAACGTTGAGTTCTCAATTTCAGAGATCAAGTTATGGGAAAGAATCCTGTAAAATATAATTTGGGTATTGTTTTCTGTAACGAAATAAATCTACACGATTTTACAGTGTCAATATCATCGCAGAAGCGGATCTAGAGGGGGGGGGGTTGGGGGGGTTGCAACCCCCCCCCCCCCCCTTGGGCGGCCCCCCCCCCCCAAAAAAAAAGGAGAAAAAAAGAAAAAAAGAAAGAAAAAAAGAAAGAAAAAAGAACGCACTACTACTGTAGTAGAAGTAGTAGTAGTAGTAGTAGTAGTAGTGGCAGTATTAGCAGTAGTAGTGGTAGTGGTAGTAGTGGCAGTAGTAGTAGTAGTAGTAGTAGTAGTAGTAGTAGTAGTGGTAGTGGTGGTGGTGGTGGTGGTGGTGGTGGTGGTGTTGGTGGTGGTGGTGGTGGTAGTGGTAGTGGTGGTAGTGGTAGTGGTAGTAGTAGTAGTGTAGTAGTAGTAGTAGTAGTAGTAGTAGTAGTAGTAGTAGAAGTAGAGGCGGCGCTCCCGGGGGGGGGGCACAGTGCCCTCCCACTCTTATAAGTACCCCAAAAGTGCCCCCTTTTAGATAGGAAAAGTGCCCCTTTCACTTTGACAAATACCCCTATTAATTTGTATAAGCGCCCCTTCTCCTTTTAATAGCTGTCCTTTTTATCTCGGATAAGCGCATCTTATATTTTTCACATGTGCCCTTTTCATTCTCATAAGTGCCTCTTTTCATCTCTGAGTGGTTAATGACCCTATTCAGGTACTAAAATTTACTCCTTTTCAATTCAGATAAGGGCCCCCTTCACCTCCGATGATTGCCACTATTTCAATCTGAGGAATACTCGTTTTACTTTGAAAAGTGCCCCTTCCCCTCCTGATAAGTGCTCTTTTAATCTCTGATATGTGATGACTGTCCCTTTTCACCACTGATAGTTGCCCCTTTTATTTTGACACTTGCCCCTTTCCTTTCTATCAGTATTAAATGCTCTGGTTCCTTCTTATAAGTGCCCCTTCCCCTTTTCATAATAACCCCTTTTCATCCCTGATAAGTGCCCCGTCTATCTTAACATGTTCCTCTTTTTCATTTAATAAGAGCCACTTCCCCCTTCAGGCGCGGATCTACGGGGGGGGGGTTATGGGGGTTTAAACCCCCCCCCCCCCTTGGGCGGCCAAAAAAAAAAAAAAAAAAAGGAAAAAAAAGGGAAAAAAAAGAAAAAGAGAAAGAAAAAAGAACGCACGCTGGAGAGAAACCCTTTCAAGTGCAAATATTGTGAGAAGATATTCAACTCATCTGGTAACTTAACCAAACACATGATAACTCTGGATATAACTGTGTATTAAACTGTTACTTGATTTAAAAAGACGTTATCATGCACTGCTTTTTATGGTCTCCATTATGTTAATAGATGCCAGGAAAACATCACTTACGGGGTTCAAATAAACACCCTAAAAAAATCGGCTCGCCGCTTCGCGGCTCGTGGACGATGCTCCGCATCGTCATTATTTTGGTCAAACCCCCCCCCCCCCTTAGCAAAAAGCTAGATCCGCCCCTGCCCTTCTACCAGTGGCGTAGACAGGTTCGTACACCTGGGGGGATGACTCAGGGGCGGATCTAGCTTTTTGCTAAGGGGGGGGTTGACCAAAATAATGACGATGCGGAGCATCGTCCACGAGCCGCGAAGCGGCGAGCCGATTTTTTTGGGGGTGTTTATTTGAACCCCGTAAGTTATGTTTTCCTGGCATCTATTAACACAATGGAGACCATAAAAAGCAGTGCATGATAACGTCTTTTTAAATCAAGTAACAGTTAAATACACAGTTATATCCAGAGTTATCATGTGTTTGGTTAAGTTACCAGATGAGTTGAATATCTTCTCACAATATTTGCACTTTAAAGGGTT
Organism: Strongylocentrotus droebachiensis; assembly: GCA_035222895.1. Classification (NCBI taxonomy): domain Eukaryota; kingdom Metazoa; phylum Echinodermata; class Echinoidea; order Camarodonta; family Strongylocentrotidae; genus Strongylocentrotus; species Strongylocentrotus droebachiensis. The sequence goes on along the minus strand of JAVYIG010004247.1, from coordinate 6,083 downwards.
AATTCTCTCCAGCGTGCGTTCTTTTTTTTTTTTTTTTTTTTTTTTTTTTTTTTTTTGGGGGGGGGGGCCGCCCAAGGGGGGGGGTTTAACCCCCCTAACCCCCCCCCCCCCCCCCCGTAGATCCGCGCCTGTTTAATCTTGTGGTTATCTTGTGGTTTCCAAACCACAAGATAACCACAAAATACTTGTAAGATTTTCTTTTTTTTACCGTCTGAATTGGCTTTCACCGTGTGAATGCGGCTAATAACAATAAACACAATTACAATAATGATGAGGATTATTATTATCATCATCATAATTATTATTATTATTAATATTATAATTGTTATCATTATTATTATTACTATTATTATCATCATTATGACTTATTAAGTAAGCAAATATCATTCCCCAAAACCTGGGGGGGGGGGGATGATTGTACATGCCATCCCCCCCCCCACCTTGTGAGGTGGGGGGGGGTGCATCCCCCTCATCCCCCCCGTTGTCTACGCCCCTGCCTTCTACTAAAGGCCCCCTTTCACCTCCGATAAATGCCCCTATTTAAAATCTGATCGGTGCCCCTTTTAAAGATTAACTAGGCGTTGTGGCGTGCGCCTGTAATCCAGCTAACAATGGAAGTTACAAACAGATTCAGGCGAGGACACAGGTTCGAAACTGAGTCACGTCTTTCGGATGGTGACGTTTAAAGGTCGGTCCCCAGACGTAAATAATCATATCTGATTGATACACGTCTGTAAAAACCCAGTACACACACCCTTTCTTTCAACACATGCATAGTTAAACTAAATGGGATGATAATAACATAAAATTATAAATTAGATTTGAAGTCATACTATGTTATTTAATATAGACTATTTAGCTTTCTAACATTTTCAAAGTTTTTTGGAAGAGATGCAATGTGATACGTGCTTTACAGGAAGGGTTTGTTATTATCGTTATTATTATTATTATTGCTATTATTATTGTTATTGTTGATGTTATTGTTGTTTATGGTATTCTCGTTGTTATTAATATTACACTTTAATTTGATTTTCTTTTCATATTATTTAGAAAGTACCCAAATACTACAAATTTGTTGTTAGTCATAAATAGATGTATATGCATATGAAGGAGGCACGCACACGTGTAAGCCATTTCGCTTTGTACAAAAGTATCTATAATAATGAAAACTGCGATACAGTATTTAATAGAAACGAGATGAAATATCTTTGCTCATACATTATGTATTGCAAGCAGACCTTTTTCACACTTTCCTTTCAAACGCAGAGTGTACTCCTTTCAAATGATCAGTATATACACAAGAGTTTTGTTATGACCAGCATTTAAACTAACTTTATCCTAATTAAGGTAGTACAGAATAAACTTTTTTCATCGTACCTGATCATTTATTGACTTTTACAGAAGAAAAAAGGATACATCGTGAATTGATACTACGACCTACTGACCTGTCAATTATTATGACTATAGCGCCAAACGTATTTGAATTGAAATAAATACAACATTTCTGTGAATTGTCAGAACTAATTTCACATAACAAATTCACTTGATATGGCGAAAACATGTCGACGACTAAATTTCCATTTTTAGGGGTGGCCATGCAAAATACAATATTTCCTTTAAATGTCTGCGAAACGAAACTACGCAGCACAACCCACAAACAAATCCCGTTCCCCTCGTCGCTTGGGAAACCGCTGACGCTTTTCATTGAGAAACCCCCGCCCGCGCATAATTTACAATGGAGGCATGTCAATGCTTTGTAAATAGTCAGATGCTATTCACAGCAAAGTCCGTCCATTGATAGACCCAGGCCTGGATAGACCAATAAACACCAGTGGTTTGGGTCAGGTCGATGAAAGACATTGGACTACACCACATTACTATATACAATTTACAGCTTTTTTCGGATATTATACCTCTACTTCTATGAGGCCGAGTGGTACGAGTGGTATCATTTAATTGGCGCCAAAGTGAAGCACAGCTTAATAGACGGTGAGTGATCATTTTGTACATTTTTGCACTATTTGCACCAGAATATACAAATATATAATCATTGAGAGATATATTTCCTAACTTATTTTGACCCGTGTGTATAATCATTGTGTTGGCATGCAGGAATGGGCACGATTTGGGTGGTCTGAGCATCGGGGGCAATATTTACGCTAGCCCTTTATTTAATATTATTGGTGTAGGCCAGCATGCATTGAACATAATTCATGACATACCATGCGCATGAATAATTATTAACAATCAATCTTTAATTTTATATTCATCATTTGAATGTGGCGGAACCCGTTCCATCAGTTGAGCTGGAGGGGGTCTAGTATTTATAGGGCTGTCTTGAAATTTCTATGCATGTGCTTTTTTCCCTTTCCTAGCTGGAAAAAACAAAATAAGTTGTTAAGTATTACTATCCCTGTATTATATTTCAGAAGAGGCATGTGGTAATTGGTTAATTTTTGCCCTTTCTATATTTATTGTAATTTTGACATTATTTCGCTCTCAATTACCTTTGTCACACAATAATCTTGATGGTTTAAACAAAATGAGAATGATCCTATTTGTTTCGATTATAATCAGTACAATTTTGAATTTAAATTTGAATGTGTGCTATAATACATTTCAGTTTCAGTTTCATTTTTTCTCTTCAAGAGATCAATACATAAAAAGTACATAATATGAACAGACAATGTATGACAATACATAAGATGAATTATAAAAAGTGAGGAAGACAGTGGCCAAATAGGAAACAGACCTTGTAAAAGGCCAACCCTTGTATAAATGTATAAACGAATTAAAAATTTGAAAGTTTTATAAGTTTCAAATGGGGGGGGGGTGGAAGAGGGGCAGTGGCAGCTTAATCCTGTCTGCTAGTCTATTGTATCTTATAACATAACAGTTAGATATAATAAACTTATATAGTTCTAATTCTAGGCCCACTAAAGCTACCCCTAAACCTCAGCATATACCTTTACTTGATAATAACTTTTTTGTAAAGATATATGTAGATTCGAATAATAATTGTTGTACATAAATGTTTTGACGCTGAAATTGTGTCGCTCGACTGTCATCAGTTATTAAAGAAATAATAATGTATTCATCAACAGTATTATACTTTGTATTTTTAAACGACAATTGAAGAAAAGAAAATATTTATGCAGCATTAAGCTCGATGATTCTTCTGATTTAAAACAGACTGTAGTTAAATCAGGTTAGCTTGTGTCTACAATATTAGCCAATAATTGTCATGTTGATCATTGCTGCAAATCATTGTTGGAAATCGTCGAAATTTTATTTCTCATTAAAATCTATGTCAGAATATGTATATTAATGATAAATCATTTCTATGGATAAATTTTATAATCATGAATTATGATAATACGTTTCAATTAACACATTTGCATTTTAATTCTTATGCACTCCTGACCATGAATTGATGATACAGACTAGGGAGCCGGGGAATTAGCCCCATAAATTATTTATTTTGTTAAATATTTGAAGTAGTGAACTGCTTCCCAATGCATGTACATGTATTTCTTTGTATAGAAATATTGATCGAGATCTCCTGCATTTTCCCGAATGCAAATCAGATCGTGTCAATTAAAGGGAGATTTACAAATTGATGAAAAAGTGTATGAAATATGAAACTCGTATCTGCCATCAAAACTTTGTGTTGGGCCACTCAACCCCCTCCCCCTCCCCCTCCCCCTTCCTTTCCTCCAACTTTTCAAGCCGCGATGCTTCGAATACGGAAGTAGGATTAAAACGATGGTACATAATAATAATTTGTTATATTTTTTGCGAGAATTGATGTCCAAGTTTAAAACCACTCCGTGCATTCATTTGAGCAAGTTTATGGATTTCGACTTCATGAAAATAGGCATACATTGTACAACAACTTAGAATTACTGTGCCAAATAATGTTTGTTTAAATCATTAATCGCAGCTAGGGCAGGGGTGGGATTTATATGGTCAGTGTCATGGGCGTCAATCCTGGGGGGGGGGGGGGGAGACGGGGGGACACGTCCCCCCCACGAATTTTCAGGTGGCGAAATGTCCCCCCCCCCCCCATGATTCGGGGTTAAAATCTTCTTCTTTTTTTTTCTTTCTTCCTCTCTTTCTCTCTGTGTTGAGAAAAATCAAGCCAAATCAAGCGATCAGATTTTATTAATAGAACTAGAAGCGTCATTAATATTACATTCACATTACCGGAAGTTCAAACATTGGTTTACGATGAAAATCCTTTGACCAATTGAAAAAAATCAAATTAATCCCTTGTATCTTCCAAACTTAATGGCTGATAATGGAAACGACAAATTCATCTATCTATCCTCCCCCCCCCCCCGTTGCGTTCTTGTTCCTGTTAGTTGAACTTAAGTTTTCTTTTTAAATTTGGCAAAAGGTATGGCCAAAATCAAGCCATCTATCCATCAATTTCAAAAAAATCTTCAACTTCTGAGGGGGGCACATCCCCCCTCAGACACCCCCTGCGTTCTACTGTTTTCTTTTTAATTTGGCAAAAAGTATGCACCAATTCGAGCCATCTATCCATCAATTTCAAAAAAATCTTCAACTTCTGAGGGGGGCAACCCCCCCCCCCTCAGACACCCCCCTGCGTTTTACGGTTTTCTTTTTAATTTGGCAAAAAGTATGCACCAATTCGAGCCATCTATCCATCAATTTCAAAAAAATCTTCAACATCTGAGGGGGGCACATCCCCCCTCAAACACCCCCTGCGTTCGTGTTCCTTGTTAGTTGAACTTAAGGCTGTTTTCTTTTTTAATTTGGCAAAAAGTATGGCCCAAATCAAGCCATCTAACCATCAATTTAAAAAAAATCTTCAACATCTGAGGGGGGCACATCCCCCCTCAGACACCCCCTGCGTTATACTGTTTTCTTTTTAATTTGGCAAAAAGTATGCCCCAAATCAAGCCATCTAACCATCAATTAAAAAAAAAATCTTCAACATCTGAGGGGGGCACATCCCCCCTCAGACACCCCCTGCGTTATACTGTTTTCTTTTTAATTTGGCAAAAAGTATGCCCAAAATCAAGCCATCTATCCATCAATTTAAACAAAAATCTTCAAATTCTGAGGGGGGCACACCCCCACCCCCCTCAGACACCCCCTGCGTTCTACTGTTTTTTGTTGTTTTTTTGGCAAAAAGAATGCACCAAATTGAGCCATTTATGCATCAATTTAAAAAAGTATTCAACTTCTGAGGGGGTACATCCCCTCAGACACCCCCTCCCCCCCCCCCCCTGCGTGGCGCGCCCATTCGCCCCCCTTACAAAACAACCTGACGCCGCCCAGTTTTAACTTGTGTCCCCCCCACGGTCTGATTTGGATTGACGCCCATGGTCAGTGTATATCTTTGTTCGGAAGGCGATCTGGTGCAAGTGCGAAATACTCTCCGCCCTACCTCCCCCTTCCAATATAACATCAAATGGGGGGGCTCAGGGGGCGCAGCAACGATTCCCAGAAAATCTTGACTGAATCATCAATTATTTGGTCTATAATTGTTATCTCATAGTTGGGTAATCGTTATCTCATTCAGGCAGCGATCGATGTTGTCTGTTTGTAATGTTTTATTTGTTTATTTAGTAAATTAGACCTATCATTGCACTGCAATTAAGTTGCAGTTAAAACGTTTTTCCTATAATTATGTAGCTCGATCTCTACTTCGCTTCCCGCAAAAAAAAGAAGAAAGTTGGATTGTTGAAATTAACTACCCGTTGCCCCCCCCCCCCCCGCTCTATGTGAAATCGTGCCCATTCGCCGACCCCCCCCCCCCCCCCGGACCTCCCCCCCCCCCCCCCCCACCAACACTATGCCCCTTTTTTTTGGGGGGGGGTCCCATTTAATTGTCACAAAAAGCATAAAAAGAGAAGTAACTGCTTTGACTTTGGGGTCTAGTTTTCTGAGACAAATCCTGTTTTTGTGTGTGTATCCTTTCTGTGTGTGTTATCCTCAGTGCGTGCTACACTATGGGCTGTGGTTCTTCCAAATCGCTGGACGTACCATCAGGCCCATCGGATTACAAATACATGGTCCAAAAGACGTGGGACCGAGTGCAAGGAACCGTC